>VOMN01013277.1:0-12969 GCA_014899125.1 Orchestia grillus
AACCCCACCTTTTCATAAGCACAAGCTTAGTTCGTGTATCTTAAATCTACATTATGAGACCTTATCTGGGCGCGACAAAGCATGATGAAAGAGCTTGGTTAGACTGCAAGGTTTTCCTACCAGGAGTGATAGTATTTTAGAAGGTACGAGAAGTGTCCATCTCGATGGAACTGCAATGAATCTATTTAATAAAATTTAGAAATTCGATCAAATTTAGATTTAATTGATGAAATTTAAAACATCTTCACTCCCGTTACCCTTCAGTAGCTATAAATTTGTAGGGTTGTTGGGATACAAGGAAATTTTCGTATGAGCACGGGTATAAGAAGGCACAAGTTGGTAGCCACTGGGTTGCAGAGAACAGTGTCAAAGTCAAGTTTTCAGTGGCGCACGACGCTGAAGTAAGACGTGTGGCATAAGTAAGACGGATGGAATAATTAATCTAAATTGCGTTGTTTACGTACCGCATGGTACTGACAAGTGCAATACGAAGTTAAGGCAGGGCTACCTTGCAATAGGCTGTGTGAAACATCCCAGAAGGTCGAACCTATTTCACTAAAGAATTATTAGACTGCTGTACAATCAGAGAAAATAGAAGGTAATGTACCGTTTACAGACAATAATATGATAGATGATAGAAGGTAGTGTGGTGATCATAGGAGCGTCACAGATAATAGAAGGTGGAATATTGTTTTCTGCTGTAAACATAAAATTGGAAATGTTTATAATTTGAAATTAAAAAAATAAATCAACGGCATCCGTCAGTGGGGGAGGACAGATGCACGAATTGGAAAAGCACCACAGCATTCATAGCAATAGTGGAAATTTCTTGAAGGAAGTGAACATGTAACCCAACCACGTATTTCAAGCAACTGAGTCTCTAACCTAAACTGAATACAAAAACCAACAAAGTATAGAATTTTTCTCTTCAAGAAGACAAGAGTTTGTTTTAATTGACCAAAATGATCCTGAAATTACGTTCAATAGACTGCCACAGTCTCTCTATAAGCTTCACTAGGCCTCCACAGTCTCTCAATAAACTTCACTAGGACTCCACAGTCTCTCTATAAGCTTCACTAGGCCTCCACAGTCTCTCAATAAGCTTCACTAGGCCTCCACAGTCTCTCAATAAGCTTTACTAGACCTATACATTCTCTACATTAGCTTTACTAAAAATACACGGTCCCTACATTAGCTTTACTAAACCTACACGGTCCCTACATTAGCTTTACTAAACCTACACGGTCCCTACATTAGCTTTACTAAACCTACACGGTCCCTACATTAGCTTTACTAAACCTACACAGTCCCTACATTAGCTTTAATAAACCTACACAGTCCCTACATAAGCTTTACTAGACCTACACTTCTTCTACATAAGTTTACTAGACCCACACGTCTTCTACATAAGTTTACTAGACCTACACGTCTTCTACATAAGATTGACTAGACCTACACGTCTTCTACATAAGCTTTACTAGACCTACACGTCCTCAACAGAAGCTTTACTAGACCTACACGTCCTCTAAATAAGCTTCACTAGACATACACTGTTTCTACATAACCTTTACTAGACATACACGGTCTCTGCATAACCTTTACTAGACCTATACGGTCTAAATAAGCTACACTAGGCTTATACGGTCTTTATATAAGTTTCAGTGGGCCTATACGGTCCCTATACAACCATCACTGGACGAACACGATTTCTAAATAGGCTTCACTAAACCTATAGGGTCCCTAAATACGTTCATTGGCTGACGCGGTTACCAAATGAAAACCAAGTGAAAACGATTCTGCTTATGCACACCAAAGTACAATACTTATAATCCCTGAAATAACGGAAGATTTTTGATGAAGTGAATTATGACAGGACTCGGTTCATGAATGGATCGTTAAGAATACAAAATGGATCCGTATCAATAAAGATGAATCAACAACATATAAATAAAAAGCAACATCAATTTCCAATTGGAACGACTAGGTGATCATTAATTACGAAGCCTACATCAGCATAGGCGGCAACTAAGGCTAATAAAAAGATTAATGACGATTTCGCTTCGGTCTTCCCAGCTAAGCTGTAGATATAGACGGTATTACTTGCACATCTACTCAAATGAGCTCCTACGATCAATTCATTAAAGAAACAGACATCGAGCACGGCGGATACAATTGAGCAGTACAAATATGTAGGATGAGCAGTACAAATATAGGATATATAGGATGAATTTTACAGTGAGCAATTATTTGTGTCCCCCCAACTGAATATTGACATGCAATCACTTGATACCGAAAATGTAAAGTTTTTGCTCTAAATGGTAAATAAATGAGAACAAAGAGACTTCCATAATTTCCACGACCGTTCAAGTATGAATCGAAATTAAGTATTTCCGCGGAACTTCTTTCAATTTGCAAACTTCAAATCTTATACAAGATGATAATGCTCAAGCCATCAGAAGAACTCAAATAACACATGATAAGCAAGTAATGCAAACTAATTTTTCAACAGTGAAATAATTTTGTCTCTAACATTCCAGATGAGAAACTAAAATAAA
Organism: Orchestia grillus; assembly: GCA_014899125.1. Taxonomy (NCBI): domain Eukaryota; kingdom Metazoa; phylum Arthropoda; class Malacostraca; order Amphipoda; family Talitridae; genus Orchestia; species Orchestia grillus. The sequence continues at coordinate 2,556 of VOMN01013277.1, forward strand.
ACTGAAATCAAAAAAGCTGAACAAAAAAGTCAAATAATTGTCATGTGTCAATTTTCACATTCTATTCAATAAAAGCACACACACACATCATGAAGGACAGAGAAAAAGAATTCGAGAAGGCCCTCTAAGCCCATTAGCAGATTTTTGAGTGGACGAGTTTCATCGCGGCCATCGCGAGCGACAAACACCAAGCGAATGCAATGGAAACGACACAACATTGGCGGCGAGACGGCGTGTTACAGAGGACAACGACCATTACACACCTCATGAAACGTGTGTGCAAAGCCTTCATATGACGTTATAACCATTAGTTCGTCAGTGCGGATTCACGGAACGTGTAGCGTTTGCGTGCTGAGTTAGTTGTGACCACAAGTGTGCCTAATACCACTACTCCCGCTAGTTGCAAGCTTGGTGTGTCATTGTGTAGTTTGCTGATAGTGCAGGCGTGATATGGTTAGCATTTGCTTGTGTATCAACAGATGTAGGCCGAATAACGTATGAGTTGTCCATGTCATACCAGTGCGACCGGACACACCCAGGAAGCTGTGTACTGGACGGTTAATCAAACAGACACCAATTGATAAAGCCCTTGGAAGTACTAGCCGCGGCAGCCCTTGCTGTACCTGGCCCACGAATGTGGAAAGGAGTAGAAGGGCGTTAGCTTCCATTGTCTGGAACGTGAAGCCGAAGCTGGAGTCACGCCGTAGCTCCTGCGACGCCAGCTCGATGTAGCCTTCGCCTCCCACGAACCCAACCTCGTCCAGAGGCTGTAAGATGAAAATAAGGTTAAGAATTTACTCACGAATTTGACACGTTTCCTGCGATGATGCTTATTTTCTAGGGGGCTCTATGGCACACTGGTTGCCTTATTCTGCTCATATCCGAGAAGTAAGGACCCGACTCCTGGCTGACCGAACTGATTTTCACGGAACCACGGAGTGCTTCCCTTGGAAAACAAGTTTTTAAATTTTGCATTTCCTCACTTCCCTCATGCGTCAGGAGTTATAAGGCACTGAAAACCCTGCGATGTACTTCATGCCTACTGCGTTGGAATCAATATAGTGTCTTAACAAAGTATCTCAAGAGGTTAAAGGCTCAGTGAGGGAAATACCGCAGGAAACGTGTTAACATGATGAAATTTTTCACTGACGTCAGCACAATTAGCAGTTGTCACATTCATAGGCATAAAGTCATAAAAACTAGGTTTAGAGTTTGAAACATTAGACTCACTGTCAAAAAATTTGATATCATTTAATAGACATGAGAAGTGTTTAAAAAATTTCACTCACACATTAAAAACGAGTACTCTTCTGGCACGTCGCCGGATTTTTGAATGCCAAAGTGTACTTACTTCCAAAAACCACAGCAGACAGCTCTGACAACAGATACGTACAGCTTTTCAATCCCATTTGATAATCGTATTGGAATAGCAGAAATCAATGTGCCGCATTGCCACATCAACGAACACACGAGCCAATGAAGCTCTCGAAATACTGCATGTCCGACCAAAAACTCAGGTGCAGAAGAAGTGGAAGGCAGGAAACACACCTAGCCCTTTATGGGACATAAATTCCTGGAATTAACTTTCATTATTTCATTTTAACAATTCTCTTGCATCATAATCATTGCTTTAATATGAAAAATTTAAAATCTTGTTCTGACTAAGGAATTACAAGTGAAACAAACAATCCCAAAAAAGATCAAGAAGTGCAGTTCTAAGAGGCGAGGACCAACTTTTTCAGAGCAGGCGTTCTCGATGCCGTAGAACTGGCCGTCGGTGAAGGGGTTGCGGCCGTTACCTCGCACAGAGAGGCTGGCCATGCACCCCAGCATGGACCTCAGCACCACCTCATCACCCCATCTGAGGAGCGCAAAGGGAAACATTTATTTACGAGTAGGATACATTAGGCACAGTGTCCCAGTAAAATAAGAGATGGCAGATAATCATCTGAACTCAAGAGAAATATTCCTTGTGGGCTCCAATAATCTACTAGGGTTCTGGAGAGCAACGTTGATGAGTCAAAGTGAGTGTTGAGTACAGTAAAAATAAATTAAATGGTTAGGGTGTCTGCTTTCAGCCACGTCAGCTGAAAAATAATAACCGATTAGTTACTGAAATGTCACTGGTAAATTAAAACTGTTTTTTCAAACAGATAACAAGAAAACTGAGAGTAACCCAGCCCATCTTTCAAACTTAAAATTTGGGGTTCAAGATTGATAAAATATTTTAAACTAGCTTGTAATTGGAATGAGAATTAATTGAGATAGATACGACAACCCTTTGATTTTAGCTCGCCATTACAGAGTCCGCGGTGTGCCGATAAGTTCTAGCATACCAAAGTTCGACGGAACTCGCATCGGCTTCCGCCGATACTACGAAATCTCGCTCTCATAAGTTCGACTTTCTGAGTGTGTTCATTTACGATAATTATATTTTGAGGAAATTCTACCATCAATAATCCAGAATATTGTCTCCTCAGGAAAGTTGAAAATCAACTGAAGAAGTCAATAGACACTCGGGCAACCAGGTGATAATTCTGTGAGCTCCAGAATCTCACGAAATTGAGCACTGACCGTTTTCTGTTGAACTGGGGGTCGACGCCTCCGAAGTAGAAGGGTTCATCGTCGAGATCAAGGTCGGCACCGCCACTGACAGTCGCCAGCTGCGACTGACCCCCCACCGCCAGCTGAGCCATGCGCTTGCCATCTGATCAATTATAAAATCAACTGAGTGTCAACAAATTTGTTAGAATTAGAATGCTCCAGATCATCTCAGTTGTGAAAACTGCCATCACCGAAAGTTAACAGTACGAAGTAACATAGCAATCGTCTGCCTTGATACAAAAAAGCAAAGAATAAAATTAGGAAAAGATTGAGTACCGAGATGCACGAAGAGAGTATGCGTACAAAGCTAGGTTATGTACAAAGTTAGCTGAAGCCTTATTGCAATCATAATTTGGGTGTTGAAAGGTTGACCTTTCTCCTACGTAGGACTTTTCAGAGCATTTCCTGCCACAATACCAAGTGCAGATTAGCAGCGAAACAGGAGGGCTACTTCACACCATCTACTCACCAGGCCCAAGAGTCACGCTTTACTAGTGAGTATTTTCAATGCCTGAAGAGATCAGTCCCATGCAGCGATGGGATAAGAATAGGTAACTGGCACGGAGTACCCATACCGTACCCATAACTTGACGTACCGACATGACCAACTAGCGTACCCATTGCGGCGATGGGGATGGTGGCGGTGATGGTGGTCATGTCGGCGATGTTGTTGAGGCGTTTGCTCGACTTCATAACGAGCCGAATGTGCTCGTCAAAGTGGACGCGCAGCACAACGCGGCCCTCCTCCACCGTGATGCTGATCAGCTGGTCCTGCCAGCCAAACAATTACCATTAGAACCCTGCACTACTACACTACATTAGACTATTGTACTTAGACCTACCATTAAAACTCTGTACTATTACATTCCATTAGAAATCTGTACTACTACACTACATTAGGCCTCTGTACTTAGACCTACCATTAAAACTCTGTACTATCACATTCCGTTAAAAATCTGTACTACTTACTACACAACATTAGACCTCTGTTCTTAGACCTACCATTAGAACTACACTAGATTAAACCTCTGTACTTACAACTACCATCAGAATTTCAATAACAAGAGTGAGCATTTCCTTTCATTACGAGACAGCGACACTGCCATTCAGAGCGTCAATACAAGCACGAGGCTTTATCTCACATAAGAATGTTCTTTAGTCACTTGTAACTCAGTCTTCTTCGTTGATTTCACCAGTGATATCAAAAACTAAAGCTCGCAAGCAACAAACTTTCGAAAGTAATATTCTCCGAACCTTTTGTTCGTTGGTGACGAGGAAAAGCAGAGCGTGTTCGTCGAGCGTCTTGAAGGCGAGTACCACGGAGTAGAAGCGTCGGTGGACCAGACCAAACGGCTGAGGCTCTCCTCGGAAGTAGCCTTTGCCGTTGAAACCAAATGCGATCTCGTCCTCTTGCCGAGTGATGAGTTCAACGCTGCGCAAAAGTATTGGATGAGATTTCTATACTTTTACGCAGCGAGAGATATTTTTGTTTTTATTTCAACAGAACTTTCACCGGCACGCAGAATATCCCACGTAGAACGAATATTTCTTCGTACCTATTCTTTTGTGGAGTAGGCATAGAATAATGCTACATTAAACTAGCGCTTGGCTCACAACGTGAGCATTTTTGCCCCAACATGAACTCAACACAAAAGAACTCTTAAAGGTGTAAGTATGCTTATACAATGTTTATGTAAAAAAAAACGGAAGACACGATAAAAAATAAAACCTAAACTTCTTGGTCTGGGTAAAAAAATTCACAGAAAAATACTATGTACACGAACAAAAAATTTTGAATTGAAAAAAAGAGATAAATTATGCACTACGGTGCTCAGTCATGTCACGTTCATTTAGCCTCAACTTTCACTCATTAAATACTTCATCCAATTACGCTCACTCACATCAAGTTGGTCGGGCCAATTTTGTACTCTGCCTACAGTAATTCTATCGCTCATTTGTGGTATTCATCGTAAGAGTCACTATCTGCTGCTGCTTTACCAGCAAAAACAGTTGATTTTACTCATAAGAACCGTCATTCAACTTAATTAGAGAAACCTTTAGCAAAAGATGCCATATTCACTCCTTTCAAATAGTACGTAAATATTACACAACCCTGTAGTAGAGAACTCTGAACATCTTCACTTATATCGACAGCTCTTTTTTTCATTCTCTTTTCCAATATGAGTATAGCTCTACACATACTAATTCATCCCTTGATGCTGTTATCTGTGACTTATCTTAAATACAGCTTTAGCCTTCTCCCGTATGACTAACTCTTTGCACCTGATGGTCTGCCAAGTGATCGTCTACTCATAAACGATTAATATTTGTTTAATAATATAGTTAAAGCGTTTCAATAATAATGTTAAAGCGTTGTAAATCTTTCCTTTGCCGTAGTACAGAATGACGACAGGAGATATAAATTGACTGGACATACAGATTGGCGAGTCACACTTTGTTTAGACTCTCTTATCTACATCCAAGCAATTCAGGCGATGATCGTTCACACTCATTCCTTCAGGATATATTATAAAATTTCAAACGTTGCAAAACAGACGTAAATTTCTTGAGTTATGGAAGAAGACTCTTAAGAGAAATTACCCTTCATTACAGGCTGCACAGCCCTGGTTGGAGGTAAAGTTCCAGAGACCGAGGTTAGCGCCGTCGATGGTGGCGTAGTGAAGGCAACCCGCGAACCGGGATGTGCGGAGTCGCTCCAGCGCCTGCGGTGGCGCCCCACCTGCGTTAGAAGAGCGGGTCACGATTAGGAAACGAGCTGGGGACAAATGAAAAGTACCAATAAAGATAAAAATATTTAATTTTAAAACGTGTACGTCGTCGAATCACCTCAAAAAGAACTCTCAACTCTTAGAAGGTTTATAATTTCCTAACCAATAACGTAAGTCAATTTATGAAAAAAAGCGATAATTTGCGAATAGAATGAAGCAATTTTATTCATCACACATGTTAGAATAGTATCATCGGAAGCCCTTAATTCACAATTCTTACTGGTCGGCAAACTATGGTTCACAATATTTGTACACTGTAAACGTGAGAAATCTGTATTTATTACTCACTGTAAAAATTCACAGATTCTGTACTCAGAAATGTCTCAAAAATAATAAAGAAAATTCCCAAAACGTCACTTGGTACTTCTATAAATTGTGAACAGTTACAAAGACGTTAATTAGTCAGTATCGTGTTAAAAATAGTCATCTAATTAAAAAAAAAACGATAAGCTTGGATTTGGTAAGTGAATGTTCTCCAATAATTCTTTTTCATTATTCCTTTAAGGAAAGCAAGTTATCTTCAATGCTGCAATAATATTCTTTCATGAAGTTGGTAGGAAAGTTATTGTCACTGAAGTTAAAGCAAGGAACTTGCATTGAACCTAAGATCGACATGCAAACAACAGGTTTTCGCTTTTGTGAAGAAACACCGAGAAAAGTCCGTATTCCCTCGACTTCACCAGTCGAAGAGCTCGAGCAGCCGTTTCTCGAACATGCTCGTCTATAACTCAGGGTAAATTTAAAAACTGCATGAGCACGTAACTGATCAAAATAAATATTTCACAGTTAAATTTATGATAACTCTAGTTCAGAAAACGTTTCAGGTCTAATAAAGGACCAACTTTCAAAACTCAAGAGTCGCACACTATTTATTTCCACTAATGACAGTTTGGGCACTTTTGGACTCGAAAAGAAAGTTTTTTCTTTCAATAGGATTTCAGCCTTGTACTCATGATGTTGAGCGAAACAGAGAATTAAAATTACTATACGATGCAAAACCAACTTTAACTAATTAAAGTGAACTAAATTTCACCGTCCATACTCGGAGGTACGTAACATGTAGGAACTCATACAATTCCAAACATAACCACAGCTGTCCAACAGTGCAAATGAACTCTCTTGTAATACGCTAGATTTATAATTAAACTATACGACACGTTACCCGTTGGGTCAAATAATATTAATCAAAATCAGAGCGTATCTGGAAATATATCCTATGCAGTTATGTCGGTATCCACTATGCAGGATTAAACGAAGAGTATAAATTTCGAATATTTCAGATCCGACAGACAAACGTGTGCACGGTTTCAAGCAAGCAAGCAAACAAACACACAAGACGACTAGAGTTTTAGTATTATACTAGGCTAGATAGATAGATGAGCTAAAAATATTTAATAAAATTAAGCTTATAAATTCAATAAGCAAATTGAGACAACGAAAGAAGTTCGTCTGACCGAGCCACACGCCGGAGGAGCCCCGCTGCAAGTTGATGTTGGTGAAGCCGGGCGGGGACTGGGCCGTGACCGGCTCCGAGTACTGCACGAGCAGCGGCAGCCCCTCCGTGTTGGCGGGCCGCACCTGCAGCTGGCCGATGTTGCCCACGCGTCGGAAGTCCACGTGGTACCTGGACAATGTTGAGTCATGGCATTGGTGTGGAATATAGTGGAACATCAGCATTTGTAAAGAAAACGAGCTGGAAAACTGTACATTGGTCATTGTAAAAATACCATTGACAAGTCTTCTGAGAAATTGTCATGTGTTTTCAAAGTAAGATATCTTGAATATCTTGAAAATGTTTGGGCCTCTATGCCCTGGCCACACTGGAGTGCCGCCGGTAGAGAAAACTCTAAAGATATTAAAGCAATGCGTGCTAGTTAGGTTTCCAGGTTTGTGACTATCGTCAACATTGTCCAATTTTATCTGATCGTAAATGAATCTAACGCCCTACGCGGTGAAGTCTAGCACAGTCATGCAGTTTAGAACCCACGTGAGAGTCGTGCCAAAAAATGCACACTCGCTCACTGCACATAACTCAGAATTGAAGCAGAAGCCTGGGAATCCTCTTCCTCCTTCTCTGACGTCATTCTCACTGAGAGAGAAAGTGGGGAAAGGTATAATTTCTCTTCGAAATCAGAAGGGAAATTAAACTTACCAAAGAATTGTAGACCCATGATAGAGAAGTAGAGTTCTAAAAAGAGTTCCTAGCCCATCACTTTCCAAGCCGGTGAAAAGTTGGCATGGGTTTGACCCATTCATGTTCACACTCTACCATGTCAACACTCGAGCTAAGTCACGAGTCTCACATTGCGGTGTCAGAATAGGCTAAATTTTTCTATATAGTTCACCCAGCCTCGCTAGCGACTCCCTCAGCGGTGCACACGCTGGGTGCCAGGTGTCGGGATCCATTAGCGAAAGTTAATATTCAGTGCCTACTTACGCTCTTCACTCATTCTGGATTTTAGCTCTCTTTTTTTTCCGAATTTTCGAGCATTCCATGAAATTTTTTTCTCCACTCATGCTATTTATTCATTTCACTTTTACTTGACATCCTCTGTTCAAATAAAGAGCGATTAGAAACAGACACGATGAAGACGAACATGTTGTACAGAATTTGCATGTGCATACTCCTGTAACAGCAGTGTGATAGGATAATTAGAAAAAAACGAGTCTAAGTAATTCAGTTCGTAAAATTAAGACCCATCATGTTGGACCAAGATGCGTGTACAACCTGTAAATGATTAAAAAATAGTCGCATTCAATCTTTAAATAAATAAATTACATCTTTGAATAAATGTAATGAATCCTTTAAATATCAGATATACATACTGATGCAGCAAAGCATCGTACCATCTCTTATCCTCTGACACAGTAGGGGTGTTGGTGAGCAGCTGCAGGGGGTGTTGGAGAGTCTGGGCCCCCCCTCCCACGTCCCAGGTAACCTGGATACGGCGATCCCGCATCTCGACCGCCACAAATTCGGACCCGTTATTGTTGCCGAAATAAAGGATAAGGGCGTCCCTGAAGGAGAAGAATGAACGACGGGATCAATTACAAGCTCTTGAACACTCTGCAACATAGCCTCGGATGCAGGCTCTATGCTGAGCAGTAACTGAAGATCAATTGGTGTTTGCACGGACACCCAGGGGTACTCTTTACAGGAAGAAGTTGAATTCTTTTGTAAGTGGATTTGACTGGACTGAACACAGGGTCATTGCTGCAATAGAGGCTTTCCAGATAGGGAAATAAATGTATTTCGATGGAAGGCATAACTGAAACGTGTGTTACAAAATGGAGTATAGGCAGATACACTGGCAACTTAAACGAAAAAGATGAGAAAGAAAAAACAAGACAGTGCACACATTTTTGAAACCAAAGACCAATTAACCGTTAAAAGTCTATTCGACTAGTTCCCCCAACCGATACGACCTAACCGAGTCCATCCACGTGTTATAGTTAAAACTTGATTTTCGCAGTAAGATTTTTTTGAGTGCAAATCTTACGGAGGTCAATCAGCAACGTACATGTTAATACAACGTGTCCACTGAAGAAGGAACTTTTGGTAGCCCTGGGAACGTAGCCGAAGGGTCACCTTAACCCTGGTAGCTAAGATACTAAGTACGCATCTTGACTACCAAACAAAAGTTTAATAATGAAGATTAAGCTAAGATACCACTTATTTAGTATCTTATCTAGGTGGGCTACCAGGGGTTTCTGTTTCAGTGAAGACCGTGTATAAAACTTATCTTTTGGACTAAATTTAGGATCTTAGATAGCTTGAATAAAGCTGGAATGTCCACAACAAAGAGTACATTCTTACAATGTAATAGACAAGCCGAACAAAACTAAAAAGACTATATTGAATAAGACCAACTCCCGTTTCTTACGTAAGATACCGTGTAATAGTTGACCGGAAGCTCATATTGCTTCTTTTAAGGACTTGAACGCGGTGATGATTAACTAAACGTATTGAAAGCTCCACTAAAAATAAACTGAGTCTCAAGTCTAAGTTCAAATAAAAAATATGAACGTTTCTCTCTCCTAAATCTACTTCATTATCCGTCATTTCTCGCTTGACTGTAACACTCGTACCGTATCCGATGTAAATCACTCGTGGAAAATGAACGTTGTGGATATTTCAAAGAGAACAACGCTCACACAGGACACAACTACGCACCGAGCACACAAACGTGCTGCGGTTGAGACACAAGCTCAGCTCCAAACGGCTCACCTGTGCTCGGTGTTGATGGCGTAGCTGAGCACGAGGGTGTTGGTGGTGGAGGACTGGAGGGCGGGGGAGTACTGCCGCACACAAACGTCCTCCTCGTCTGGGGTAACCGACACACGAATCTGGAACACAAATCCAACTGAGAACCTCAAAAAACGCACTTCAGTCGCACGTGTCAAGCAGCACATGTTGTGCGTGTTTACCTCTTCACGAAGACTAGACTAGATCACATTAGTCGAATAATTCTCATAGCCTATTCTTCACGCACACACGGTTATGGCAAAAATCATATCTATTATTATTATTATTATTATTTCGTTAGTTTAAAAATTCCTAGCCCCATCAAAGACGATCTCAAGAGGGCGAAAAGAAGAGAACATTTAGCACGGACTGTAAGGAACGTGGAATCTATGCACAGGTGTTTCACCACATAGGATTTCTTGCGCATTGAAACGGCAAGTTAAGAAGGAAGAGGAAAAATAGATTAAAAGTAATCGGTGATGAAGGTATCAAAATGAAAGGATAGAAAATGGGCCCGAAAGATAGAAATCCCGAAGGCTTATTTATAAGTGAAATAACCTACCTAGCAGTGCCTCCCTGGAGTCGCCCATCTCCATAGCATACGATAGACAAACCTAACTAGCCTAAATCATCGTGTCGAGATGGTGCGTAATACTGAAGTATTACTCTCCTGCCATCCCAATGTATAGTCATTGTCATCCATGGGGCTCAAGTTTTAGTCAAACGCGTGTGGACTGCAAGGATCAACATTCTCACAAAGCACATAGATGCTAAG
>VOMN01013281.1:0-21636 GCA_014899125.1 Orchestia grillus
GTGTTGAAAGGTTTCCACTTTCGTTTCACGTAACGAAACATTGTTTTAAAACAATATCCAAATCTTGAGGAATAATTATCATTAATCCAGGAGAAGAAACAGATTTAAAAAGGAATAGCAAAGCGTCTTGATCTCCATTAATTTGAGCTGAAAATCTTTCAATTGATTTTAATTTTGTAGCGTGTCCGTGCAGGGTAGCTTAAGTAGCTTTCTCGGTTCGACTTTCACTTGTTCTGATCAAGATGAAGCATATTTCATAATGTATAGTGAATAAAAACATTATGATAGCCTCCGGAGGTATCAACGGGTCAAGAAAATGTAAATATTTTTTATAGGGCCTCGGTAGCGCAGTGGTAGTGCGATTGTTTTCAAGAAAGGGATTCAAGGCAAGCAGGGATGATTGACTGCAAGCAGGGATGATTGACTGGAAGCAGGGATGATTGACTGCAAGCAGGGATGATTGACTGCAAGCAGGGATGATTGACTGCAAGNAAATTGTGACAACTAAGGTATTTGCAATATTAGTGTGCTTACTCCGTACGACTTCAATCTTACTCATGTAAATTTATGTTTAAAAAGAGTAATAGAGTAATGTACGCTGGCGCGAATTAGCACATACCGATAAAAATACTCATAATTAATTGAAAGATACGAGTATGTGACGATTTAGTAATATACAAATCAGCATACATTGACAGATTTAGTTTCGGTACAAAATTTACAAGTCTTTAGCATGTGGACAAAGGTATATTGAAGTGTCAATCGTGGTCTGAAATTTTATTTTGATAGCCTGTGAATTAAGTAATATTGCGTAACGATATAAGTAATATTGTGTTTTGCATAGTTCTATCATGCCAACGTTGGCTTAAGTTGTCAGAATTGAAGCCCGAAAGGTTGATTTTTTACATCTGCTGCATAATCTTACAACGCGAGTTACAAGTTTCATTTGCAGATAAGGCTGAAATATCAGCTCAAATACGTCAGAATATCAAACTCGCTTTGTAAGGGTAAAACTCCTACAGAAGATCAATTCAAATTTTTGTTTTTACCACCATTAGTGAGTGCAAAGTTCGGTGGATATTATAGTTAACGTTTCACATTAAACAATACACAACTATTCAAATCAAGGATTTATTTTAAAACTAAGGAGCATGCATTTCTTCGTAATTAGACAGGGGATTATTTATGCAAATTTTTGTGTCACTCGTGACTCTAAAACGCACAAATGAGAAAGTCTATATTCATCCGTGAAAGTCTATATTCATCTGTGAAAGTCTAAATTCCACCCTTGGAAGTCTAAATTCCACCCTTGGAAGTCTAAATTCCACCCNCTTGAAAGTCTAAATTCCATCCTTGAAAGTCTAAATTCCATCCTTGCAAGTGTAAATTCCATCATTGGAAGACTAAATTCCATCATTGGAAGACTAAATTTCATCATTGGAAGACTAAATTCCATCATTGGAAGACTAAATTCCATCATTGGAAGACTAAATTCTATCCTTGGAAGTTTAAATGATAAAAGAGAGCAAATTTACAAATTTCAAATGCACGATTTTGCAATTATGACCACCATTATGAAAACCATTTTCCAATTATGACCACCATCATGACCACTATTTTCCAATTATGACCACCATTTTTCCATTGTTACATAAAGCGCCAACTTTTTCCCTCACCCTCCTGATTCCAATGGAAGTTAGGAAGGCTGGGGAGACGGAGAAGCCCTCCTCCTCAGGTATGGGGGTGACCCTTGGGTGGTGCACCACGGCCCGGACCCCCAGGTCAGACGACAGCAGGGACACGTAATTTGACACGTCCAGGTCCAGGGTCAGACGCAGCCCGTTCTGCAAAACGCAGGCGTCCTCTAATGCATCCTTTTGTAATAGACAAAATGCTGAGAAAAACGGGTACTTTATTACGATTGATCGCGTAGTATTTATTAAAACTCGTTCGATTAAGTTTCGTGTTGAATGTCGTGAGAATTTAATAAATAAATCTATTGGTTTTTGATCGTTGTAAATTTAGAAGAAGAATTATACAATATCTGAGGAACACTTAATGAACGATTAAACTGCAGTAAAAGAATGTTTGCTACACCCTGCATCCTAACAACACAATCATATTGTTCAAAGACCGCACTAGCTCAAATATAACCTCGGTAAATTGGCCCCTCGTTATCGATAAACTGGGGATATCCTGGGGGAAGTGTTAGTTGGATCCTATGTAATAATACAACTTCTAGCTATAGGAGCTAGGTGTTAAAAGTTTTATTCGTATTCGTAACTTCATATGCCAATGGTAATTGGCTCCAACTTAGCATTAAACAAATCTGACTTAGGGTGAGAAGACTGTTCTAATTCGAGGTCTGAACTAATTGTTCGAACAGAATTGTAGAAGACGTTTGGTCAATGCTTTTTCAATTTAGGTATCTTATTTACTTCATTCCATTTTATTCTTTCCCTTACTACTGATTGCGCAAATTTATTGGCATTTTTCAAAAAAACTACTACTAACAAATATTTAAAATTTTCTTAAAGATTTTTTATGAAAAATGAGGTGCCGTTGATAGAACGAAAATGAACCTCATCTGATAATAACTCACGTTGTTGTGTTCTGCGTTACCGTGCATCCTACACTGCAAGAGAAAAGAAAGACTCCATTCTAAATTTCACGGGCTCTACGTTACCCGGTAACCTGCTTTACGTTACCTGGTATTCTGCTTTACGTTACCTGGTATCCTGCTCTGCGTTACCTGGTATCCTGCTTTGCGAAAGAGGAAGTATCATCTCTGAATTTCACGGGCTCTACGTTACCTGGTATCTTACTTCACGGTACCTTGTATCCTGCTATACGTTACCTGGTATCCTGCTTCACGTTACCTGGTATCCTGCTTCACGTTACCTGGTATCCTGCTTTACGTTACCTGGTATCCTGCTTTGCGCGTTTTGCGCATAAAGTTGTCTTTGACGAATCCACCGTCGTCGCTCTTCAAGTACAAATTTGGCGAGTTGAATGTGAAGCAGTTGCCGTAGGTGTCACTCTGCCACACGTAAAAATCCCTGGATGGAAATGAAAAAACAAAAAGCAAACTTTTATTGTAAATTAAATTACACGAAATTCGATCATCACCTGATCTAATTAATTTATAAAGATTCCTCTCACTTAAAATGTTCTGTTTCTTCATGAGACAAGCTTTTATATATTGATTTCAAACGTCCTTTCAGTTAATATTCACGTAAATTGCAGTTGCGTTGAAATGTAACAAGACCTACGGTATCTTCACTCGAACCCACCCAAAGTAACAAAATAACTGTATCACAAAATTCATCAACTGAAGCTCTTCATGAAGAGTGAAAAAGAAGAATTCATGAGGCCATACCTGCAGTGATGAAGGTATTACTCAAGCGACTGTACACGTATGTTGAAATACGCTGTGTTTTATCTCAATTGCAGGTAGAGCTAGACATACCTTAGGCGTAAGATAAGACTTGCAAAGCTTTTCTCATTTCAACGTTAAGCAAAGCTAACCTTGCTTATGATACAAAACTTTTTTAATATCATCGTACTTGAAAAGGACTGTGCCTTGTCAGAAGTACTTGTACATCGCTATTTTTGACATATTTTGAAATTCCGAGTTTAGATTCAGGGTAAAGAATACAGGTAGTTCAAAGAACACATAATCACCACAAAATTTAAACAGATCAGAACCAGATTTATTAACGACCAGAAAATCAACTAAGCAAAAACTATGGGATATGATTTTTGTCCGAAATCAAAAATAAGTCTTCAGTATTATTGGCGCTGAACTTCATCAGGGTCACAAGTTATAAGGTTCAATAAAAATTTGATGCTGACTAGAGAGTCAATTGACAAGACGCATTGTTCACAAAGGATGACTGGCCACGAGTAACACTGGATGAACAATGATATCCATCACGAGTAACACTGGATGAACAATGATATTTATCGCGGCACAACATCGTTGTTAAGTTTGCAATGACAGCAACGTCTGACCTCATCAAACAGCGTGGCTGAACATCTAAACAAACGTCTCTGGCCTCATTTAAAAACAGTGTGAAATTATTGACGTGAAATTTGGTGAATTATGGCTGCGTTCAACACTATTTGAAAAATTGGGAAAAATTACATTAAATGATGATATAAATTAGTTCGTAAAGTTCAAGCAAAAAAGGCATAACCAGAATGGGAAGGTAGTTCAGGACAACAAAATTAGTTGGATGCAGCCAGTATCTCTATGTAGCCTTAAACAGACAGGTTAACCAACTATTTGAGAAATGGCAGATATAGGTTTAAATAAACATATGAACAATTACTAAACTAACACCAATTGCCTACCTCAGGTGGAAAAAAAAAAGAGGGAGAGCCAGCTGGAGAGTACACGACAACTCCTCTACATTCACGGTACAGTACCCCAGGGTCGCGGACAGATAAGCATTTTCAAGTTAAATAATCTCACAACGAACACCTTAAAAACATGTTCAATATATTTATAAACACTCGCATAACACCAGCAGAAAATTACGTCATCTAATCAATTAGAATAAAGAGCAACTGCCAGATGTTCGACAATTAAAAACAATTTATTCTTCAAAGCGCTTTAAAAGAACAGCGGATGGCGCTTACAAGTGTGTTATGACGTGACCTTTATCGGCAATAACAGCATGAAGATGATTACTGTCACTGGCTACTAACTTTTGACATTCTGTTTGGGGTGTCTTGATCTGTTCTTGCATGCAGATAATCCTCAAATCAGCAAATTTCTTTCAACTGCTTTTGTGTTCAGCAGTTTTGAAAATTCGTCGCAAATGTTCAACGGGATTGAGGCCAGACGATTGGTTAGGCCATGGAAGGCCACTTATTTTTCACTTTTCAGCAATTCTTTTCTTAATTTAGCCATATGTTTGGGGTCAGTGTCTTGTATAAAGATCCACTTACACCGGCCGTAGAATTTTCTTGAGCTTAGAAGCAGCTTCTGCTTTAATATCTGCCTGTTCGTTGAACTATCCATTTTTCCATCAATAACATAGAGTTTTCCTACACCAAGGACAGCAAAACAGCCCCACACCACGGTGCTGCCTCCTGTATGCTTGACGGTAAGAATGGTGCTCTTAGGATCATAGACAGTCCCTGTTTTCCTCCAAGTATGAGGAGCGTCGTTTCGGCCTAAATGTACAATTTGGCTTTCATGAGGCCACACCACTCCTTCACAAACTCAATTCCTTTTTCAAGATGGTCATTTGCAAACGTTAGTGGATGTTCACATGTTTTGCTGTAAGAAGAGGTGATCTGCGAGGATTGAAGGCATGTTGACCACTTCGATGCAGTTCTCTGGAAATCATTTTTCGACTGACGAGAATTTCTTGTAACTCGAGTTTTTTCTGTAATTATGTGCGGGTTCTCATGCGCTTCTTCGTCACCTTACGCAGCCCATTCGGCCGAGAGCGGCCCGTGATCTTGCGAGGAACTCCGACCCTTGGAGATTGGAAATTGCCCCAGTCTCTCAATGCTTCCGAACTATTGCCCCGACAGTTGAGTATGGAACCATAACACGTTCAGAAATTTTGCTTATGGGTTCATGCTTCATTACAAAGTTCAATTATTGGCTTTCAAATAGCTTTGGGTATTTCTTTGACTTTCGACATCGTATTCACTGAACATCCATCTTCAACAAAATCTGGAGAAGGAATGATTGTGCCGACCGTAAATCGTTTACATTATATTTGCTTCTTTAGGTTTTGGGAAGTCTTATAAAATTTTTAATCAAGATACTCAAATTATGCAATAAAACAGGAATGATTTAACATGATACCAAATTTTGGCCAAACACTTTTGTTTCAGACATTATTTTGCTCTATTGATTTTTTGGTTGTCAATAAATTTTTGTCATATTCTTTTTAAATATCCTGGTAAATATATGTTCTCTGAATTTCCTGCATTTTATACCCTAAGCCAGAGCTCGAAAAGTTCAGCGCATATCAAAAATAGAGGTGTGCAAATACTTTTGACCAGACACAATACAACATAAGTAACCTTGCATATTATCTCTTGCAGCACTTGCGAAGGACTGCTTCAGATGAAGGTACACATAGTTTAACCCTTTACGTCTGAGTGTGACTCTAAAGTTACCCATTAATTTGACTTTTAATCAATTTTAAAATGAATCAAAGGACTTAAATTCTCCTTTCAACATCTTTAACACGAGTAACGCAATGAGCACTTGAAGCAGTTAACTGATTCAAGCTTTTTTATTTGAACGTTCATACAAGTACACAAACACGAAAAAATTTACTGCAAGTAATCGACTCGGGGCGTAAAAGGCTAAATTTCCTGACATGCGGCACAACTCTAACAGGTCATCTCACTTGAAGGAGCATGTAGTTTGGTCAAATGTACAAGAAGTGATGAACTCTTGAGGTTTGCTGCCCATGTCCTGAATTTCCTTGGCTGTGGGTGTAAAAGCTTCCTTCAGATCGCTCAAGTCGGGCTTCTTGCTGGCCTCCAACAGGGCGCTGAAGTTGTAAGGGTTCAAGCCTTCCATTCCTGCCAAAATTAAAGTGATGGTTCGACAAGTTACCCCTAGGGTCATGGAGAGCTCTAAGCAAAAGTTGTTGCAGATAGGCATGGATAGGCTTCTCTTATATTTCTTACGAGTAAGAGTTAAAAATCTTGAATGTTTCTGAAACATTGTTGCTTAGCATGATTCAGATACACTGTCTTACATCCACCGAATCATTTTTAAGTCAAATGCTGTAAAATTTCTTCAGTTCTTAATAATTTTAAAATATTGGACTGATTTTCAAAACTGTAAAATTCGAGCTAACCCATCCATATCCTGGGGTTATTGAGTATACCACCAAGAAAAAATGCTTCAGTACTGTAACTGAGCAAGCCGTTGAACAGATCAATAAATTATGTGTCTAAGTACCGCTTCTGAGAGCTACTCCTGTTTTGAATAAGTTAAAATATGTGCCACACTTTAGTTCGTAACCTAACCTAATCTACTGTCTCGGTTCTCAAGGTTAAAGGAAGCAATGGAATAGCTAAAAGCTTAGGTCTAGAGCCCACCACCCGCTCCACTTAGAATGGGACAAAGCTACAGAGGCTGGAGCCCACCACCCACTCCACTTGGGATGGGACAAAGCTACAGAGGCTGGAGCCCACCACCCGCTCCACTTGGGATGGGACAAAGCTACAGAGACTGGAGCGTACCGTTCGTTTGGAGGCAGTCGGAGGGCCTGTTCTTGTGGCACCAGTTCACGCTGCTCGTGCGACTGGCGTATCGAGGCACATATCCTTCGTACTCCCGGACTGGAAAAAACAAGCGATACGTTCACGACAGGAAATGTGTTCAGCTAATTGGATCACGCAGGACTGCGTCTCCACCCACGCCATTTGTTACTATTAGACACGTGATAAAAGGAGAATGTATAGCAAAATACTTTGAAGAGACAACGCAATATTGGTGACATTGAGATGTGTAAGGAAATATAATCGTTGTGTTTTGATAAAATGTCAGGTATAATTTTTAGATTTGTTTGAAAATTTACTTTATTGCTATTAAAATTGAAATTTTTCTAAGATTTTGTTTATTTATTTTTTTAGTAAAATTCGGAAATGGAGAATGAATTATGAAAGGGATAAATGCTTTATAAGACGCTACTAATACTCCATGCTCTACCACTATATAGAATAATGAAAACAAAGGTTCGAATTTAATACAAATAAAAACGTTTCATTCCCTATCATCAGCGTAGTGCTAAAATGAGTTTGATATTTCATTAACCAGATAGAAAGAAGTCTTTAGGCCGGAAATTAAGATTGTAAGCACTGATCTCGTATCAGGATATTCGAGCTGTTGTCCTACCTTCAATGCCACCTGATGGTATTGAAGACATGCGAGAACTGATATAATTTTATATATTCATCATTCTGTGTTCATACTTGTACGGTTGTGGTAAAACTAACAATATAAAAATTCTAAAACATTCATTGGAAAATAAGTAGTAATTTTACCCGTAAAAATTTTCTATGCAACGTATGTACAAAGCAATTTGAAATTGAAACGAGATAATGATCACAGTTCCCACGCAGAAGAAAATACAGTAAACTCCCTCGCAGCTAATCATTTTGAATCAAAGATCCTCATCAGCCTAATTTGACCGCGTGAGAGCATCGGTGTATCGTTGCACGTGCGAGCTAACAACGAGAGGCGCTGAAGCAGGGACAAGTTATCTCGTAACTCTCGTGATGGTCTTTAGGCCGAAACCAATATTTAAAAATAGAAATAAAAATACTATGATCATTTCCATTTTCATAGACTGAAAGACAGACGAAACTGAAATTCAAAATGGAAATAAAAAATATTCTCATTCACTAAACCACTCTTTTTAAATGTTTTTTCTAGATGAAATAACGCCAGATGTGCAATGAAAAGATCTGGAAATCACGGATAACTCTCATGACGCTCGTTTAAATCTTGAGTTTTGCACCGCTGGCCCATATTACAGGGTTCGCCGAGCAGGACTGTGTCGTTGCTGAGGCTGTCATTCGCCATTAATGGAACTGCAAAAGAAACGCGCTCATTAAAAACTATAAACGTAAGTTTGCAGTACATGCCCATTGAAACAATAGTGTGAAAAGTCAATATAGTTACATTCCCAATAATTTAAGTATGAATGATTTTTTTAATATTCCCAACCAATTATATAATATAAACTTCAAGGGAAAAACATACTTTTGCCCTACCTGTAAAAAGTAAAGCTTGAGTTCTAAATATTTGATGTCGTTTCTTCCCATATCAAAGCAAAAATTATTAATCGGGGAAATTTCTCTATTCCTATGTATGAAGGAGGCCACCTGTGTTTTACTCTATTCTGCTTCTGTGATCATCAAAATATGGAAATAAACTTAAGGCTTTCAAGCCACTGGAAACCCGCTGCTGCTCGTCTGTTTTGTTCCATGTCTTGACCATCCAGATTTCTGGAGAGCGACTTATGCAAATGTTATGACGAACTGCCTGACAGACATACGCCAGATATCATGCTACACTACGGTATGGAAGATAATTAGTTGGTATGGCTTTTAAGCGATTTAATTGTAGGTACTCTTCGAGTGTCAGGACACATTACAACTCTAGATATTTTTAGCGATAACTCAAGTTGGAATTTCTCAACGAATTGAGACAAGTTTGGATTTGAAGTCTACGGTAAATACTACCAACATTTAATTACAAATAGCATTAGGTATGTAGTGTAACCGGAAAGGCCATAAGAAGACCATATAGTAAATCGACTTTCGTAAGGATACTACATCTTATGCACTTATAGTGCCCTGCAGCTATTAGTATTCGAAAATATATTAAAAAATTACTATGAATGTCTGAGTACGGCTGTTCTAACCTTCCGTACTGTAGAAATCTGGATCAGGATACTCTTCAAAGTTCCCTGAAAAATGGGGCGAGAGATGAACACGGGCAAATTAGTTAAGATTTGACAGATGAATATATTTCATAAATTTCAGCAAGTAATTTAAAAATAAAAAAATACCGTTGAGATCAATCAATACAGTTAAAATAGGAAATTATACACATATAAAAATAAATAAACATTGAGAAAAATTAGTATGCAGCAAAGTTAGAGATTATTTCCATCTAAGAAAGAAAATAATTTAGGTTACCTTCAACGGCTCTTTTTCTGCGGCGCCCTGTTGGGAGATAGGCTTCGTTATTTCATGCCGAGAGACACAGCCCTGTTTACCGCCCAATTTCTTATATTCACAACTATTTTGTTAAGCAATTAAACTACACAATAATTCATAACCACATGTATTATATCGTTTTAAAATGTTTTAGTCTTGAATTGGTTGAACTATTACGGTTGACATTTTTATATGAATAGTTAACTACTCGTGGGCTGCAATAAGTTCTTTGACTTCGCAGGCATCTTACATTTTGTGCGACGATGTTTTACTTGGTCATTATTTTAGAATGTGATTCTTTTCCAGGCATACCTAATGATCAAGTTTATTCAATACTTTTCGGGGTATATTTTTTGATATGTAAGCCTTAAAATTTCCGCAAATAGCTTGAAAGTACTCCATATTAAAATAAATGCAAACCAAATTATTGCCGCTAATTCTTACCCTCATATAGATACTTATTTAATCTTACAAAATAAAATTTCCTGCGAGAAATATAACAAATATTCTAGCGATAACGAGTAGCAGCGTTTGTACTCACGCAGTGGAGAATCCTCGATAACTGAAAAACGAAAAATTAAAGGTTAGTAAAATTTAGATACTGGCGTCTTAAATGAGAAAAGTAAGCGTTGTAATGAATGAAAAGAAAACAATTTCAGGATCGGTGAAAAAAATTCATCACCGTCGGCGACTCTAACAATATTCTGCACAATCTTTACAGACTGCTGCTCACCGGGACAACATTCTGCACGATATATCGAGAAGACCACTCACTGGGGCAACATTCTGCACGATATATCGAGAAAACCACTCACCGGGACAACATTCTGCACGATATATCGAGAACACCACTCACCGGGACAATCATCAGCGCAGTAGGCCCACACTCCGGTGTACTGCATATTCGCATCTACCTGTGAAAGTCAACAAAAATTCAGTTAAATTGAAATGAATCAATTCCTATAAAAGTACTCACAATCTAAGTCATAAGTCAACAAAGAAAAAAACAAAGTACAATAGGTGAGCCACCAAGAAGTGTCAAGGTTTTTAAATACTCATTGCTCAGCCAGACCGTTTCATGAAGGGCTCGGCTGGTTCTATCTTAAATATTAGTTTGTCTTCTTATATCAGATAAAAACATTTTGTTTCGCAGGAATAGTTCAAGTAGAGTTATACAAAAAAACAAAGGGGATTTTTTGCCAATTGTGCGAATGGACCGTTAGAAGTGTAAGCACCAAGTTTACTTTCTAAAATTACACTGGGGAATGAAATAAGAAGTATTTAAATATTAGGAATTCAAGAAATATTCAATAACCACCAGGGCAATGTAACTTCACTGTGTACCCTCAGGTAACATCAGTATGACCACCAGGGCAATGCAACTTCACTATATGCCCTCAGGTAACATCAGTATGGCCACCAGGGCAATGTAACTCCACTATATGCCCTCAGGTAACATCAGTATGGCCACCAGGGCAATGTAACTTCTCTGTGTGCCCTCAGGTAACATCAGTATGGCCACCAGGGCAATGCAACTTCACTGTGTGCTCTCAGGTAACATCAGTATGACCACCAGGGCAATGCAACTTCACTATATGCCCTCAGGTAACATCAGTATGGCCACCAGGGCAATGCAACTTCACTGTGTGCCCTCAGGTACCCTCAGTGTGACCACCAGGGCAATGCAACTTCACTATATGCCCTCAGGTAACATCAGTATGGCCACCAGGGCAATGCAACTTCACTGTGTGCCCTCAGGTACCCTCAGTGTGACCACCAGGGCAATGCAACTTCACTATATGCCCTCAGGTAACATCAGTATGACCACCAGGGCAATGCAGTTGGTTACCTGAGTGGGGCACCAGGAGCGGCCGTCAGACAGCGCCACGCACCCAGAGTAGCTCACGCCCAAATAGTAGTACGGGAAAATGCAGTTCTGGTTCTCCGCCACCGTGGGGCACGACCGCATCTCTGTCAAAGGTGCGCTCTGTTGTGACGCTTACAGAACTCAGTGAATGACAGAGCAAAACATTCTTGATCAAAAACATACATAAGCCATGGTGTGTTCCTAGAGATCGCGTAATTTGAATTGGTAAAGTTTTTGTGTCCTTTGAATTTGAAAGCATGCTTTTTGTTCAGGTGTGCAATCTCTTTTTACTCTGATTAATAATAATTCCCAGTTTATATGTTTCAGAATACTGAGCCTTGCGTCATGAAGAGTCTGCAATTGAACAAGTGTGCTGATAGTGAAATAATAGAAAACGTTTCTATTCGAGCTGGGCGACCTTTACGGAGTCCCCTATGCTTGTCGATTGTATCCTACAAACCCTTTCACTTAAACAGCTATTAAAAGTTGTTTGAGGTTTCGGCAAAACTGCTGAAAATGCAGGACACTTCATTGTTCATTCGCACCGACACTAACCAAACACGTACAACTTAGGTAGTTTTGCTTTTTGCGTACTCTTAGAAGCGTAATATCCGTAGAATTTGGAAGAAGCAAAATAGTTTATTCGGAACGTGTCTTTCTCCCGTACTGTTACGCTAGAAAGAAGTCAACAGCCAAGAATGAAGGTCGGAAATAATTAACAGTTTATGTCAATATTAAACGGACAATTATTATTAAATATAGATTTCTGACTTCGAGTAAGACTCCGCATGATTAGCATTTTTATTCTACGGGTGATGAACACCATACCTCGAAGAACAGGCACCAAGTATGAGGTATGGTATGGTTGGCAGACATCCCAAGCTCACTTACGGGTGGTGGTAGGAGGCTGCGTGGTCGTCGTTGTAGTAGTAGTTGTAGTAGTTGAAGTCGTAGTAGTTGTGGTAGTAGTCGGAGTGGTTGTGGTAGTGGGAGTGGTGGTTGTGGTGGTTGTAGGCTCACCAGTGGTGGTTGGTTCCGGTGCCACAATTTTTTGGCTCTTGCGAGAGTCCAGGGAATTGATTTTCCTGGATGATAAAACCAATTTTTATTCATAAACAAGTACTTTTCTAAGTGTATACCATTTCAGAATTCATCGATGTATGGTCGTAAAATTATACAAAAGTAATACAATACATCCAGCATATCAATGACGTTTAAAAGAAACACGAAGGGATCCGCATTTTTCCACCTGTTAAGCTCTATTTATCATAAAAAATTACGAGTGTCTAAAAATACGGAATTAATTTACCATTTCTAATGCAATCGCATACGTTATTTCCCTTCTCCGTAAACGAAGCAAGCAAAACAAGACGTGCGTAAAATCAAGTGCCGATGTGGATTGGAAGTAACCATATATTGAGACCAATAAGGTGCAGCAACACCAGAATGCCACGTAATCAACAACAACCCAAATACGGTATATTATCAACAATTACACGAGAACGATTGTACCACACCACTAAACTCAACTCAAGTATGCTGCATCAGCAGTAGTACGCACGAGCTGTATACATCAGCACAAAAATTAGGTAAGAGCACTACACAGCCACACACATGAGTCACACAAAAGAATCACACATGAGAGTCACACAACATAACTACGCAACAGCCACTCAGTACAACCACATTACACGGCTACACAACACAACCACGTAACACAACCACACAACACAGCCACACAACACAGCCACACAACACAGCCACACAACACAGCCACACAACACAGCCACGCAACACAGCCCCACAACACAGCCACGCAACACAGCCACACAACACAGCCACGCAACACAGCACCCACCAGTAGTCCTGGGCTGTGAAGGGCTCGTAGTCTTTGTTGACGACCCGAGGAGCCTTCTTAGAGTACCCCTCGCAGTTGCCTGCCCACACCAGAGAATGTAAACGATGGCACTCCAGATAATATTTAAGTGTTGTACGTTGGTAAAAGAACTTATGATCGGCATCGCCTGAGAGTATTTTCAAATTAAATCTACTCTTAAACTAGGCCATATAGTTCATTGTGAAGGTTAGGAAAATCATGCATAATTTATATCAACACAATCCTATGGAATCATTCTAAGTAAGATGCGTTTATGTATAAGGTAACTTGGACTAGAGTGAAAAGATCACAAAGTAGAAATGAAATGTGGTAGTTCCTGCAGCGAGCTCGTTGCTTGTGTCTCAAGATAGAACAGTCATCTGTTCCAAGTGTTCGTACACCGATGATTCCGCTGGAACATTAAATTGTGGCGAATGGTCAGTGCAAGGCTCTAAGGGCACTAAGTTTACACGGTGCTCTGAAACTGCCAGACTTCGATGACCCCGCCGGATACTGTACAAAAACAACCCATTTTACCGCTTCTTAGGATCAGTGTCGTGAATGATCGACGTTAGAAATTATTCAGTTTAGTCTTAAATCCCTATCACTCTGTTCAAAACTAGGATGACTATTCACGCAAGCGCATACAATGCAAACGACGGCTTACGCAATACTTCGTTCACTTACAAAATAAATTGGTGCCTACAGCGTTTGCAAGTGATATCAATTTGCATGAATCATTAGTGACGAGTCGGGCAAGCCCTCACCTTCCCCCGACTCATCCTCTAAGTTGAAGAGCGAGGAAAATTTGCTGTTTTCGACCGACTTGAGTTTGAGGATGTTGAAGTTGCACACCGTCACAGCGGGGAACAGGACCTCGTCTGCCTCCAGCAACTGTGACAAAAATATTTTTATTCTGTCATTCAAAAATGCTTTTGCTTCTATAGGGATTCAGAAATATAATTTGCCAAAAAATGATCTCGCTTCAGGCCAAGTTTGCTCCGAAGCTGTTGAGTGGTGTCGTAAACGTAAGTGTTCGGCGTGATGTCGTGGAAATTAGTGATACTCATTATAAATGAATTACACTCACCTCTACAGTGTTCTGCTCCTCATAAATGAAGTACACCCACATTCACAGTGACTTGCTCCTCGTAAATGAAGTATATTCATCTTTATAGTGACCTTCTCCTTATGAATGAAGTACACTCACCTCTATAGTGACCTTCTCTTTATGAATGAAATGCACTTACCTCTATAGTGACCTGCTTCTTATAGAGGAGGTAGTCCTGCGTCAAGTTAAGAATCTGCAGCACCAGCAGCAGGAACAGCAACAGCGAAATCGCCGCCCACACCAGCCTCCGGATATGCGTTCGGCCGCTTGTTGAACTGAGCAAAATACGAAGAATGCTTGTAATATAGTAAAACTAGAAGTTCAGTTTATATTAAAAAAAGAGGATCAGGCATTTTACTGCAGAAAGTGAAGTTTAATTTTTGAAGTAAAAAGTTTCGGTAGAAAAAACTTTAATTAAAACTTTCTCCGGGATTCATTTAACTCGAGGGCTAAAATTACAATCTAGCACTCGCCAACTAAGGACCGTATCTTTATTGAGTTTGTTATAACGTACAAATTGCTCCAGTATTCATGACAAGTTTTTTAATTGTACATACCTGAATTAAAATCCACTAACGTCTTCCTGTACACTTCACAGATAGTTAGAAAGCTTCGGTTGTCGCTCTGTTTACTCTGATATAACATAGAAGGTTGAAGCTGAATGTCATCAATTTTAGTCACAGCAGAGTGTCTAAGTTCATGAATAGTTAAATGTGAGTTATAACTCATGTAGAATTCTGGTACGATTTAAAGCCTTCATGAATTGGTGACGAATGGTATAATCTCGGGATTAACCATGTAAGATCTAAAAAAATTATCTTGCATCAGAACTTTCTATAGAAATTACAAATGACTACATAAAAATGACTACATGAACATAGGAGAAAATAAAAACTTTCAATATTCAAGGTCATGGTGCTCATAGTTCTTATGACTCATGAATTACGTCTCTCCCCTGTAGTCCTTGATTCAAACAAAACATCTGTAGATTAGTAATCATCAATTAACACATTTCCTACGTACTCGGATTGGGCCACTGTTGTACCAACAACCATTGTTACTGAAGGGATTGCGTGTACGCCAACACTCATTTTATTTACAGTTATAGAAGCCCCTCATGTTCGAACTATTAAAAGAACTGAATATCAGCAANTAGAGACAGAGCAAAAATGATGTAAGCATGTCTATCTTTAAAACACAAAAGTGTCATCGAATTCTATTGTAATTCAGCGCCCTTCATGAAACAAGCTAACAATCAGCATTGATACGTAAGGAACGCGGTGAAGAGCTAGCGACAGCAATGCACCCACCGTGGAAGGGCGTGTCCGCTGAACTTGTTGCTCAGGAAGTCCTCCGTCAGCTCCTTGAGGTTGTCAGGCTCTTCTTCGTCAGAGTCGTCGGTGGCCTTCCCCAGCAGCCGCGGCCTCTCTCCGTCCCGCATCTGCAACATTATGACATGCCTTGTGCTGATTGGACAATGGTGCACGTCAACGTTATGGCGTGTCTTGTCTTGCGTGCTGATTGGACAATGGTGCACGTCAACGTTACGGTGTGCCTTTTGCTGCGTGCTGATTGGACAATGGGGCACGTCAACGTTATGGTGTGTCTTGTGCTGCGTGCTGATTGGACAATGGTGCACGTCCATGCAACTTAAGGAGCGGTGCACAGGAGATACGTACGGGCCTGCTGTCTGCTGCTTGCTTATTAGGGGCGGTAGACTACTATAGATGTGCCTCCATGCATTCTGGTGAGGACTAATTAGGCAGAGGTATAAGCGCGTGCTAATTCGGTGGTAGTGAATGCACGTCCTAATTAGGTGGTGGCCCGCACGCGTATTAATTAGGTGGTGGTGCGCACAAGTGCTAATAATGTAGTAGTACAAGTCTGTTGATGTACCGGCCTACCTTCTGCTGAGTGCTAATTCGGTAATGGTGCTTACATATAAACAATGGGTGCACAGAAGTAATAGCACACATGAGATTTCATTTTCCATTAAACATCACGCCAGCCAACATTCATTGAACTAGCACAAAATATACATTTTAAAATGTATACAGAGAACAACGAACAAAATTTTTCTTTTTACGAGTATATAGTTTCATTTACACACAAAATATTCCAGATATTTTCAAATGTTTCATTGCGAAACCCTCGTTGGCAAGTACTGCTTAGAGACGGTTTTTTATGATGAAATTAGGCGTTCGCGAGCTTGGGGGGTTGCTCGACCCCATTCTTCAAAGTATGTTTTCTTCCGTCATTCAAGATTCGGACTTTTCTGATAAACCTTCTTATTCAGTGTTCCCCAAAGATGTCTAGTAGGATTGAGGTCTAGGGATTGGTTTGACCAAGGGAGAATATTGATTTTGTTCTTCATAACCCATTCGCATGTTCATTCTGCCCCGTGGTTAGGATCGTTATCGTGCTGGAACGTCCATTTGCGTTTTGGAATGAGCGCTTCGCCTTTGAAATGAGGCTCTTCTCTAATATTTGACGGTTCATGGCGCGCTGAAATTTCTACTTCTTCTACTACTACAACTACCACTACTACAACTACCACTACTACAACTACAACTAATCCTTCGGTAACTACTACTATAACTACTACCAATACTATTACTGTTATTTTAATACGGGTCACATAATGATAATGATTATAGTATGTAGCGATAATACATTACACACCGAGTTCATACCTGAGAGTGATTTCTGCTTCCTCTTTCGCTAACGAATCGAGACGGGATTGCCTCGCCTGCCAGCTGACGATTGCTCACAGGCGACTGAGCAGCTGACTCGTTTACAGAGGGGTCTCTAGACAGAGCTTCCGTCTGCGTCTGGCCTGAGTGCGCAGGCGAGTAGACAGGCGTCTGATGAACGGAAACTTGTGACTCAGATGGCGCGGCAGTCAGATGGCTGCGCTGGATGGGTGAATTTTCGACAGATCTGGACGGCGGACTGTCTGATTTGTGACGTACAGACGCTGGATGCTGTCTGAGACTGGCAGGCGACCGGTCCACAGGCGAAAAAGGTTGAGCAGGCGAGTGTTGCACAGGAGAGCGTTCGGGAGAGTTAGAAGGCGACAGCTGAGAAGGACTCGGAAAAGGCAAATTCGAAGCTGGGAAAGGCTGAGTCGGTGACTCAGCTGAGACAGACGAATGCCGGATGGGTGAAATCTTGTCGGATATTGAAGGCTGAATTTGAGCAGGCGAAGTCTTCCCAGACGAAGCAGGGGGAAGCAGAGCAGGCGAAGTCTTCCCAAACGAAGAAGGGGGAAGCAGTGCAGGCGAAGGCTCAGCAGGCGACGCAGGCGACCGTAGAGCAGGCGAGGGAGCCTCCAGGCTGCGGAGGTCAGGTGCGACGTAGGCTTTGTACATTCATGCACGCCTCTGGGTCCTGTAATATGAAACTATCTTTTAACTACATTGTATCAACTAAAATTTTATTTTTAATAAAAACGACAAAAATAAAGGGTGACCTATTGAACCATTTCTCAAGATTTTATCCGAAAAAGTGATGTACAACATGCATGTTTGAATCACATGTTCACCATGAGTGTTACTTGTTTCAGAGTACAACCGTACATACGCGTAGTACATCCTTTACCTATATTGTTATCAAGTCTAAGTTTTTCGCCGTCATGGCGATAATTATCGACCATCCGGCGGTGATACATATCTAGGCATAAGCGACGGATATTATGGATAATTATTGAAAATCATAAATATTCCGGAAACGATACTTCGACTAAGTATATAGGTGCAATAAGTTTTCGCTCCGAGTCCTCTTAGATTCTTAGATTGAAACGCCGTTTGTATGTCGCTGAATCAGAATTTTTTCTAATATTACATTACATCAGAAAATTAATGCCGTCAAGCGAGACAAATTACTGGGTAAAGTCTCTTGACGAAAAAATATGTTTTAAGCTTAACTAATGGAAAATCTGTAGAAAAATATGTTTTATGTACTCATAGGTTGTCAAAGTTTTCAATCATATTAATAATATACTGTGCGCATTTGAATCACTTTGTGGCTGCAGAAAAGAACTGCGATACCAGTAACTTTAAAATGGCTACTCCTAAAAAAAAGCACAAAGTGTACTGTGGGTCACTGAAATGAATCTAATTCGTATCCAATCTACAACATGTGCCTTGCACGGAAGACCTCCCCCTCACGACCGTCACAGCGAGGGTATCACGAGAAATTTGTGTAGACATGAATAGCGTCACATAAATAGATCAGTCCATCCTATCTGAGAAAAAAACAGCTCCCAGAATTGTTTACGTTGAACTGCATAATTGGCTCCACAACTGGATGATCTTCTACATGCTATCATTTTCCAGCGTGATGGTACGTTGAGAACTGCCCCTTCGTGAGTTCCTAAAATTTTTCCCTAATCGAGGACTGAAAGCGATGTCCCAATTTTCAAGCCACGTCGTCCCCCGGATAAAATGGGATGAAACCAAAAGATAAGATACAAATAAAATTTCTCCGAGTCTATTTTAAAGATATAGCGCATCGAACAAAGCGCAGGACATCGACTTGGTACAGAATACCACCACCTGCCACCCTTCGATCAAGCCATGCTGCAGCAAATGGGGCAAGAGAACAGGGACTCGGGCTGACGTGCTGCGGGCGACTGATGTTGTGCCGGTAGAATTGAGTTTAATGGAGAAAAGACGTTAATCTCTGGGAACAGTCTTCTTGTTTTGTTATCATTTTATAAGATTTGTCCATACGTTTGCTTCGTTACAATTTGTTTTTATTGCAAAAATATTCATGATAGCGTGTATACTAGCATTCAAATTTGCTGTATCAGGAATTAAAATGTTTTGCAAAAATGCTCTCAAGTTTCGAAATAACGATTCGTTTTAGTTTTATTCAAGGATCGATTTAATACTTCTAAGTAAAGTACGGCATTTAATGCTTTTAGCTCAGTTCGTACATTCCAAGCCTTGTAATTGTGTGTTGGTAAATTGAATATTTTGCTAACAGTATTGTGGATCTGAATACAAGGGCAGTTGTGACTCGATGATCGCTCATTGCCTCAGTGTACATTGTTCGGCGATGGTCGACCGCTGCAGACTTGTTCCATTAGTTTCTTATCAAAATTACACCTTTAATGAGATAAAACTAATCACTCGGACGCCCTGGGATAAAAACGCTCAATGGAGGACAGAGCCGACATTGCCTGCATGACTAAAAGTCTGCGTCCTAACAGCGAAATGATCAATTATGAGTGAAAAATGACCAGTAACGCGCGTTGAGATAAGATTCTTCCTTATTTATGTACCAGGAAAATGTAACAAAGTTTAATGAAAATAAACTCAATTAACGGTATTCTGCTTTTGCCGAATGTGTGTTATAAGTCTATTTAAGCGATGCATTATTGTAACAAAATCGATTTTGATGTGATTGCTAGGTCTGTGATACGTCCTAATCTCAGTTCCTAAGATTAGTTTGCCTGTTGCATGTATTGTGTCAAAACGGAAGCGTCTGATGCATAAACATAGATCACGATTGGTTTTATCGTTAGCCGAAGTTCATGTATATTAATCCGACTATACCTGACTCAAATGAGGTAGTTCCGGCAAACGTAGAAGTTAGAAATTGACGGCAAGTGACTCAAAGGACTTTTGCTACTTGTGCGGTCATGTCCAACTCAGTTCAACAAGATATATCAACAGATTGTTCACGTTTACTATTCATCAGATAATAATATTCAACAGTCGTGTGTATACTGTAACATTAGACTCGTCTTTACAACAAATAAGACCATCTGAGGGCTATCTCAAAGCGTCACCATTTCAACGAGCTTCGAATGTGAGCGAAATTTATTACCCTTACATTTTTCATCTCAGGGTGCAACCTCCCTGGAGAGCCAGGAAAGCTCTCTTTACGAATCACTCTCGCAACCGCAAGAAGACAGCCTTCAAATTGCAGTACATTCGCCGGAATTTCGCATCACAAATGTTCCTTTAGAAATCTAGGTTTTTGATTTCAAGAATAGGAAGTCAAACGCTTGCTCTGCTGACTCATTCTCCGCACCGCGGCGTCCGTGCGAGCGATTAGTGAAGAGCTCTTTTTAGGAAGTTCCTTTCCTTGAGAGGACGTTAGTTCAGTATTTTTCAGCAGCAAGACATTACTCTTTCGCATAGTCACTTTGAAGGTAAAACTATGGCCTAGTTTTGGAGCTGATTTCTCCTGATGAGAAGGATCTGTCGCTCCATTTCGTCACTGGCACCAACAGACCAATAATAAAAATTGCTTTCTCTTTCTCATAAGGAAATGTTATTTCTCATTGGGATGCCGATGAACTTATAGTCAAATTTACCCATACGCCACGTTTTGTCAAGCAAGTCACAAAACTAGTACATATAATGAGAGAGCACATCATTTTAATTAATGAACTCATCGCCACTGGAATACGACATCGGCCACTAACAACCGCCTCAGGGTGTACGTACAGCACGGTCATCAAATTCATCGACCGTAAAAGTTCAGTAAGAAGCGTAAGGCACACCACCTGCAGGGATCATCAAAATAGCCCTTTTGTCCTCGCAGACAATGGTGACGTAGTGCGTCGCTGCTGTTCGTGGTAATCACATTACGAGGTAATAATCTGATGAGCGAAAGTTGGTGTGGTGATGGCCGTGATCACGACACGCACCGCGTGTGTCAAGGTTACGTACGATTCATGGTCCGAGAATGTAGGTGAGTCAAATCCCGCTATGGAATTCCCGTACCTCAATTTGAAGATGAGAAATGAAACTTATTTCAATGATTGGGATGAGCAGCTGTTTTAAAACGACGATAAAAGCTTTGTTCGAGTATTGCAGTATTTGAATTCAGTTGAAAAGAAAAAATAATTTTAAATACACAGTAACAGCTCGAGGTTAAGGTTCATTGAGAAACGCAAAAAATAATTTTTGATGTCGTGCAATTAAAATCATACAGCGAAAGGTCTCATAGGGACTGATTCATTTAAATTCTAAATAACGGTAACACAGTTTAGAAATATATGTAGTCGCTTCCCAATAAGATGTTCAATTGAAGTTCAGTTCAGGAAAA
>VOMN01013289.1:0-12403 GCA_014899125.1 Orchestia grillus
GAGGGGCCTTCAATAGGAATCTATACGAGAGGAAAGTCGGGCGGTACATCTGCTCGTCTACAGCGAACTCACCGAGATAGCTATACTTGTCTACAGGCGAATCGTTTTCAGTGACAGGTCCGAAGTACTGCGTCTTGTCTCTAAAGAAGAAGTTCTCAGAGATGTTGGAGGTGTGGACGGTGCCCCGCCAGGTGTAGGGCCCCGGCAGCCCCAGCACCACCTCGTCCTCCAGGATCAGGCCGCTCATGCCCGCCTGGCAGAATCCGTATTGCTCGTGGCCTCTTAAATAAGGAATTTAATTAGGGCGATTCTTCTCTAAACAATGATCTGAAGCTAAGATTTTTAAAGACTTTGAGATATCGGGGGTAAAATATTCAAGAAGCTATAATACCTTTATAAATATCTTGAGTAATAACGTCCTCATAGCACAAACTACTGCTGGTACCCTGAGGACGTAAAATGAACGAGATAGTTCTCAGTTTCGTGGAAGCAAACCACAGCTGTCATTGTGGACATGTATTATTCGATAACATGGGGTAGATCCTTTTTTATCTAAAGATTCAGTTAATTAATCTCGACATGCCATGGGAGTAACTTTATTTCCAAGTTATCTTCAAAAACTAAAAATATTCAGAGTACCCACTTGGCGACGGCCTTTCCCCTACAGGGCTCCATGGAGTCGGTCACATCGAGGTTTTGGTTGAGCAGGTAACAGAGGCCGAAGCCCCACTGGAAGCCTGGACCTCGGTGCATGTAGCGGTGGGCGCACACCTGCCCAAGTAACTGCTTGAGAAACCGCCAAATGTTCGCCATTGGTGCTAGTTTAAACAATTTCTGATGATTTCAGTGTTACTTGCTTCTGATTGACAAATGGAAGAAACTCATAAAAAAGAAAACAACCTCTTTGAAAGGAATTTAAGGTTGACTCGTCAGAAGTCCGAGTATGTACACAGAACGTTGTGTTTCCGCCTAATCAGCTCATGGCATCCAGAGCCGCTGGACGTCTCTGCTGCTTGACTTTCATCAAATTCAAACTCGCACGCTACAAACTCGCATACAGAATGACCGTGTTGATGCCTACGGCTGCTCTTCGTGAGACAGAAGGACTTAGTAAACACATGTACGCGTGTGGGGCGAACTGGGGACTCACGAGCACGTCCCCGCCTGCACCCTGACTCTTGACCGTCACCCCCAGCCACTGGTCGTCTTTGATCTCGTCATCGTTGGGCGGGAGAAGATCTCGGTTTGCGTCTGCCGGAAGAGAGTGCAGTTATGACACTCATTTGGGGCAATGTTGCTGTTACAACGCATTTAACATCGATTGATAAACAATGCAATATTTATCAATGCGCAATTGTTCTAAACTGAAGAAGATCCGAACAGTAAAACTCAAAATAAAACATCTCTGAAATAAAGAAGAACAAACTCAAGAGAGACGTCACTTTGTGAATGACGTGTGTTTTTTACAGAATGTAGGGTTTCTCGGCGGTCACGGTCCCGTAGTCTGGCTGGCTAACAGCATGTGGGTTTTAGCCCTGAGCTCATTGGACGTCCCTGGGACATGCACAGAACTTTTGACTCACACAATTATATTAAACTGTAGAGGCGCTGGTATGCGTTCTCTTGATCACGTGGTCTTTATTTGAATGGTGTGAAATTAGGACTATTGTAGTAATGGTAATACAACATGCCAAGTAACTCGTTCACCTATGAACTATGACATCATCAGTTGTAATGCAAATTAATAAACAATTTCGAAACTTAATTCCAGTAGGTCAATAATTACGGCTTGACAGATACAACTAACTTATTTTACACGAATTGAATTACACCAGTTCTGAAGTTGGAGAATGACAATTAACATTACGAGAAAGTGAAATGCAGGTGAATGCTAAAGTTTAACGCAAGAACACTGAAAATCAAGTGAATTGTCAGGTAAACCACCTAATTGCTAGATATGTTAATTTTACAATTACAATAGTCTCGGCGATGCATGATCTTTTCTCGTTCTTCACGTGACCAATTTTTCAGGAAGGACAGACTCATTAAATCTTTGCAATTATCTCACTCGCATTCCCCGCAGCTTATTTGCAAAAAGAATTCAGTGATAGGGCATTGGTCGTCGGTCTAGCGTGAGGATCAGTGGTGGCTCATGGCATGGGCCAGCTGACTGTCATTATTTAACTGTCATTATTTAGTTAACTGTCATTATGTAGTTAACTGTCATTATTAACTTAACTGTCATTATTTACTTAACTGTCATTATTTAGTTAACTGTCATTATTTAGTTAACTGTTATTATTTACTTAACTGTCATTATATATTTAACTGCCATTATTTAGTTAACTGTCATTATTTAGTTAATTGTCATTATTTCGACCTGCTCAATAATTTGTAATTATTTATACGCGTAACATCAACTAATGTAAAACATAGCTCTCCATAGTCATAGAACTGAAATGATTCTATTTTCTGTAGATTGTCTTTCGCTGAATTTAGTTTCTTCGAGAGCTTAAAATTGGTAACAAATTGCTCAGCACGACTGCAGGTTACTTTAATGATCAAAAGAGCAGTCACTTAATAACAATGAAGTTTCAAAAATTCCAAAAAACAATTGACAAAATTAACGAGCGTGCTCACGTAGAAAGTCGTCCCTAGAACAGCGCACTTCCATCCATAACCAACAACAATTTCGCGCGTCATCGTAGGAAAAGTTCAGCGCGCCGCAGTAATAGCGCACAAAAATAACTAAGGATGACTGCCACTGCACTGCACTTACTACCGCAACGTAATGCCCGGCAAGTAAAGCAGAATTATTTATCGGGGTGCGAGAAGTCATGAGGTGCGGGCGCTTCCTTGCGCTATCGGACTCGGCATCTCGGCAGCGCTGAGCTTAATGAGCGATTCGGTCTCGACCGGATTGTGGGAGCTTTTGGGGCGTCTCTGCTCGTTCTGAAGTGTCTCTGCTCGTTCTAAGGTGTCTCTGCTCGTTCTGGAGTGGCTCGGCCCCTTTTGGGGTATCTTTGCTCGTTCTGAGGTGTATCCGCCCGTTCTGGAGCGTCTCCGCCCGTTCTGGAGTGTCTCTGCTCGCCATGGGACATTTAAACTCATTTTGATGTCTCGGATATAAAGTTTTTTCGGATTGTTGTGGAATGTCTCCAGTAATTTTATTCAGATTGTCTCTTATCGTGGTGGAAAATTCGAAAGAGACGTAGCCCTACAGTGTCAGGGTACCAAAACAATCATGGAGACATCCACCTGGCCTGAAACGCAGCATCGTAGCACAAGTTCACGACGCCAATTGCGTGCATGTTCATTTAGAGAGCAAGAAATAAAGGCCGAGAACGACTTGCATCCAATTTCAAATAAAGATCATCTGATTGATGAACAAAAGAGCCATTAAAGAAGGGCGAAGGTCATGCTCACAGCTCGCGCGGTCCATTTTAGAAAATGACGGCGCATTTCAGGAGCCTTCTCTACAAAAGTTAACTCTCACAGAGGCACTCTCAGCAGTTGATCAGAGCGGATATCTCAATGTTGACTCATCCTCGCGCAGTTTAAAATTGAGAGCAATGTCCAACAAAGTACAAATTCCTTATTGGACGCGGTCAATGGCGGAGTTATGATTAGAATTTTAGCATGGGGATTTCAGATTTACACTTGAGAGTGTGTTTCCTTATATGCAGTTCATCCTTAAGATATGTGCCGTATTATTTCTTTTTATTTGATATTTTTTATTCCTCCTCAGTTCATCCGTAGAGTAGTGAAGAGCACGTTAAACTTTCGCATGAAATGCCGCTCACTTACGCTTGGTGTGTCACAGACGGGACATTAATGAGTTACACTGTCACGTGACAAGGATAAGTGTGCCATAATACATTCATGACACATTATTTTCTTATCGGTCTTGTGACAAGCATAAAACACATAAACATGCGTCAAAACTGCATTGTATTTACACTATCAGTGAACACAATTCGCTCATCTAATTTCAATTAACGCAAGAAGTAAGGGGCTGCCTAAGGTAAGACTCTAGGCATGACGAGGTTTTTTGTTTATTTCTGAAATGAAAACAGTAGAAATGCGAGTGAATATGTCCGAATTCATTTTTAAATACGAAATTAGGTGTTGGACTTGATTTTTTGTTTTAGTCTCTAGACACCTGACAAACAGCCTGATGAGAGCTCTCGGGTCCAGCCTCCTTTAATGTAGCGTTTCTCAACCAGGGATGAGAGAGAACGTTCCAGAGGGTGCTATAAGTGTGTGTATGAATCACTCAGGTATTGAAATGGAACATTAATTTTTGCTCACGGAATTTAGCATAAATTCACCTTTATTATCATGAAGGGTGGAACATTGAATTTACACGGTGCGCAGATACAGAAAAATATTCTTAGGATCGCGGGCGTGGAAGAAAATTTGGGAACCGCTACTTCAAAAGGGCGCGAGAAGTCGTGAGATACAAATTCACCGGTTTCATCGAATCAACTCCAATCGATTGCGCACTCCTCACATTAGCAGGTTTTTAATTTACTTATAGATGGGTACCTCTGTAGCCGTCCGTTTTGACCTGGACGCAGTCGCTGGAGTTGGAGGTGAAGGGACACTTCCAGAGGGCGCCCGAGCGAGTGGTGCCAGGCTGCAGGTTGTGGTCTTTAGGAGCACCCACCAAGATCCTGGAATTATTGACAGGGTTAGCCCGGTAGTGCCCGCTGTACACATAAGTTAACATCAGAAAATCCCTCGTAACTTTTTGTCTGACTGAAATCTGCTCGAACACTAAAGGATTAACGTGTCCACTCACGTTTCCTCGTTCACAAGATTAACTTTTCATGCCTGCCGAACATATTGGTTAACATCAGAAAATCACGTCTCAATTTGTGGCTGTATGAAATTAGTTCAGGCATTTAAAGGTTAGTTAGGGTACCTGAAGTACCTACCTCGTCTCAGATAAAGGAAAATATCCATTGCGGTCTCTCACAAGTCTAAGGCAGGATCCTCAAGAACAAGATCTATTCAAACAGAATTGATAAAAGAGACATTATTGGATAGTTTAAGGCTACCTACCCACGTAGAATGTGATCTCAAGAGAGCGAAAAGAATGGACTATTTAGTCATTTACTTTCGACTTGAGAAAACGTGGAATCAACGCACAGGTGTGTCACCCCACGGGATCCCCTGAGCACAGAAACAGCAAATTGAGAAAGAAGAGGCATTAAATATAAACGATATTCAGGGAAAAGGTCTGAAATGGATAGAAGCCAAGTGAGCACGGAAGATGGAGGTCTCGAAGGCCTTGACAGAGCTAAGGTAACCTAATAATGCCCCTCGGGACCCCAGTATTTAAAACATCGGATAGACAAATCTAACTAACCTAACCATTATGCCTATGGCCTATCCTGTACCTCCAGAGGGGTCAGAATGAAATTTTCATGGTACATTCGAAGTCATTGGCATAGGAAATTTTTTAGATCGGATCTCAAAAAGTTAAGTTTCAGGACGTAGACAAAATAAGTGCCTGAGAAATGCACACCTATTGCTTCTCTTACTAAACACAAAAGTAAACTGTAAAGGATCATAACGAACATTTGAATAAATGCTGCAAGGTGTGAAGAACAAAATACCATATGGTT
The DNA here is from genome assembly GCA_014899125.1 of Orchestia grillus. Lineage (NCBI taxonomy): Eukaryota > Metazoa > Arthropoda > Malacostraca > Amphipoda > Talitridae > Orchestia > Orchestia grillus. Next base: position 5,634 of record VOMN01013289.1, read on the forward strand.
AATTGGCGTACACCAATGTGTACGAACATTCCCTAGTTGGTCCCGAGATGGGCACACGCGTCTCAGCACTTGGTCGTCCTGCACCGCACCTCTGGCAGACGCGCTACGCAATGTCTGTATGTATAATTGAATCGGAGTACAAATCCGATCTAGTGTTATTCATCAGCGAATTCACAGTAATTAGATAAAATTAATGAATTGGTTTACTGAATTATCAAACTAAATACATTGATAATGTTTCTTTCAATGATTTGTAGTCTCTTCTTGGCCTTTGCTCCAAATGTTCGATAGTTCGGACATGAACACTGCACATGCGCATAAAATTGCTGATTCAACATTTCTTTCAAGAACACACGGACAATTACAATTTTAAAACCAAACTTGGTTATTAAGGTAGTAACTAAAACGCTTGATAAACCTTTACAACCAAATTTAAGTACGTATAATTTTCAACAAATAAATTTTTAATGTCAGTGCTAAAGCGAAGAAGATGAATAGGTTTTTTGAAACACAGAATCAAAACAGAAACAAAAGTGCATTCGATGCGTGTTGTAGTCTGCAAAGAAAAGCCCTTCGCTAAATTGCCCTGAAGTGAATGAAAGTCGTTCGCTGTAAAAAGCGCACAAGCGTGCAGTTGAAAACTTATAATGAGCATCACCTCATTTTTATAAGAAAATTCTTTACAAAAACCAGTTTGAATATAGAATCTATTCAACATCAACAGATACATTTACCTAACACAGTCGAAAATCTTCGACTACTTCTTTTGAATATTACCGAAACTGCAGCGATTCAAAATTCAACCCCGAACTGCAGTACTGCGAAAGAAATCGGTGCCGGAATAGTTCGTAAATATCTCAAGGTAATCGGAGAGTGGCCGCACAGCGACGACCAGAGCGGCGGGCTTAAAGGGTTCCCCTGACACGGGGTACTGCAAGCACCTGCGGGAAGCCGTTCATCCCCATGGGGAGGATGTGGTATCTTCCCGCTGTTGGAGCTGAGGCTATCGAGTTCGTCACGCTTTCGCTCGTATTAATGCAACAAAAGCTGCAATTAATGCAACCCATCTGAGTCGCCATCGCTGGCCGCGCTTGTATGCAAAAAATTCGCTTGCGGTGCGTAAGTGTCCGATAAATTTGACCGGAGCGTCGGGGGCTAAAGTGAGCGGGCGCTACGGGCTGTGTGGCACGAGACGAGGCTTCTGACAGCACCTCGAGATGGCCGCCTCGCTGGACACCGATGTGACGTGTCATTAGTACTCTCCTCACTGGTTAATGCGAAGTCTACGTATTGTCTACATGAATTGGGCATGCCAAAACTGATGTTCAAAGTGCTAGGCATACAATTAATAAAAGCTGAAAAAAGGGATTGGAAGTGAAAAAAATACGAGTAAAAGTATAAAACCGTCAAGAAAAACATTTAAACTAACGCTACTATTGCTAAAACTGCTGTTTTATCGTCACCAGCACTAGTAAGTTCTCGTCACTAGCGATAAATTTACTACTTTAAGTACTTTAGTTACTTTAACATCAGGTAAAATACCATTCCACAACGCATATAACAGAGTGTATTTAGGTTGCTCAAACTCAGTTGTACATTGCATCAAATATATTAATTAAATTCAAGCATGAAATTATGCTTTTCAATACATGAAAAAGATAGTTTGACGATCAAAAACATAACCTCATTCTACCCCGTTAACTTTAACAGTAACAGCTTGTGACGATGTAGATAACAGCACATTTTAAAATAAAAGAACTATCCAAGTATGTTTTTTAGTTTTTTTAGTTTTTCATTTTTTACCGCAAATGACATCAAACGTTGTGCACTGGAGAAGTATCCATCTATAATTATGTCCTCTGTTGGGTAATCGAATCGTTTGGACACTATATATTATATCGAGAGATCGCGTCAACAGGACAGCATCGCATTATGGGGTTGCGTCAACAGGACAGCATCGCATTATAGGGTTGCGTCAACAGGACCGCATCGCATTATAGGGTCGCGTCAACAGAACCGCATCGCATTATGGGGTTGCGTCAACGGGTGAGATTGAAATGAACTCCTCCACAATTTATGGTGACAAAAGCGCGTGTATCTCCAGTTTTGTGGAATCTCGAAGCCGCGGCTAGACCTGGCGTGGTGCATTCGGTCATTGGCACGAAGTACGAGTGCGTAAGCGCTTGTGTTCTGGAGATAGGCTAACTAGTCGTTAATTTAAATACCAAAATCCGTAGACTCAAACCACTTCGTGCAAGATGGACGGATATTTTCTCAAGTAATGTGAAAAACGATACTAAACCGGATAGATACGTTCTGTCGACGAAATTATTTATTTTAAGTTATTTTACTATTCAAAATATCACACTTAAAAAATAACATACAATACGCCCCATTTTAATCTGCACATTATCCTATGAGCCCAAATTTCACTTTGGTATTGTTTCCGGATTAAACTCACAATTTCCCAATCTTTTGAACAAAGGATAACGGAGTTGTGTTTATTTTTGCTTATACGACTAGGTCAATGAATAAACTATGCCATTCTTCAATATAATACTAGTAATAAATATAATAGGAGTGAAATACGAAAACAAGTAGTTTAATAGGAATAACAGATATTTTATTTTTTGTATTTTTTACAATAAATGATATTAGGAAAACAACTTAATTGCCATGAACGAAACAACCGTGTTATCGCCCCTTCCTTTCTTACTCACGCACTGTCTCTCACTGCACAGCAAAAATGAGCTCGCCTTTCACGTTCATAAAGCCGATAAGCTCAGACCAACAACAAAAGATGCCGAGGCTGGGGTGAGTGGCGAGCCCAGCTACCCAGGCCTCGCATTCTGGGCCGTCCCCCAGCGTCAGCAACGCAAGGCACGTCGCTAACTCCCAGAAGGGCATTACGGAGGCACGGATGTGTCTTGCAGCACACACAATTGCCGCGTAACTTTGAAATACAAGGCAGAAAATTCAAGGGAGTTTCTGCGGGTTAAGGAAAACGGATCATCAGATGAGGCGTAGGGTCGTGTACGCGAGATAAGAACACGAACCAAGCGTGACACCGTCGGACGGGGAGACATTACTGAGGGTGGCAGTTAGTGGTCATCAGGAAACTCGAGCCATATTTTACCATTTAATCATATGGAAATGCTGAAACGACTCAATTTGAAAAATAAGATAAATAAGCCTCCGCATTTCACAGGTGTCTGGAGAATAAGCGTACGGGTTTCTATTTAAGTATTCAAATAAAACTTATCACCAAAAATTGTACATTTCGTCACAACAGCAGCAGGGAGTTTCTGATTTTGAAATTCAATTTTCATCATATAGGAGCTTTTACCAGCTTAAACGAAGCAGGCTTGAGTAGAAAAAGTTTGAAATTGTTATTGCCTCGAAGATGACAAAAAAGTGAAGCAAGAGGGGAAGCACAGACCACCCCGAGGCCGCTGCTGAGTCGTCACTCCGCACCTCATCCTCGCCCTTAACTGCATTACCAACACCTCGGAAATTCTCAGGGCCTCTTCAGCAAATCCTCAAGAATTTTAGTCTAAAACAGGACTTCAGAGCGTGAGCTTCCCCCGGTGATAATGCCATAGAGAGTCGTCTTATATGGTCTGTACAGCACGGAGCTAACAAATGGCCGTGCAGACGTCCATTTCTTTAGACCGATAATTTACTGCAATCGTTTCACAACTGTACACACAAATAGTGGTTCTTTGCAGTTGTTCTACATCTTAACCCTCGAATTATATACAGAAGTTGTTCTCGAGAGAAAGAAGGATTAAGTTGATCATTGTTAATTTTCTCTAGGAAACGCATTGGGCAATTGCCGCGTACGACGATCTGAGACGACACTCTGGCGGCGCGGCGACTTCAGTTCGCGGTCGTCGCGGCCACTCGTAGCGGACCGAAAAGCGGAGATCGCGCGTGAAAGCTTGGCTCAATAAACATGTATTAAACAAGTAGAATGAACCACTGCTAACTGCTCTCCGGCACGCTGTAATGGTCGGCTAATACGCGCAGTAGGGGCGGCCATTCCTAGCTCGCGGCCCAAAATCTCATCGACGGACTGTGCTGATCAGCAAGAGCCCCAGCGCAGGCGCCAACTTGCCCAGAGGCGATGCAGAGTCGGCTCGGTTGCGATGGGTTACACGTCACGGAAATGTCGTCGAAAAGCAACAATTTGTTGTTCGTTTAGATGGCTTGAGGTGCCGGCACCTGCGAACGCCAGCAACTGCTTCTCCAAGTACGTAAGCGCGTCGTGCGTTGTGACGCACGTGTGAACAAAACGCGCACAACCGATGCGACAAACGCGTACGTTATGACAATATGATTTACTCATAAATTTAAAGAAAATTTGTTCGTCAACAAAAGCCTTCGCTTACCATAAAGTTGATCTCGTCTTTCATACTAAATAATAGATACAAAGCAATTTTACCATGTATGAGATTTATTTAGGTTCGAACTGATATTTCAAGTATGGAAGATGATTTGATTACTAATAAATTTAAAGCTCCCTACCCACATGAAATGTGATCCAGTGGGAGCGAAAAAAAAAAACATTTAGTATGGAGTTTAGAAAGCGTGTCATCTATGCGCAAGTGTGTCCCCACACAAGATTCCTTGCGCGTGGAAACAGCAAATTTAAAAGGAAGAGGAAGTGAAGATAAAGATTAATCAGGGAAGAAGACATGAAAATGAAAAAAGTAGGTACAAAAGATAGGAGTCCCGAAGGCCTAGCTAAAGCTGAGGCAACCCAGCAATATCCCCCTGGGGACGCCAGTCGCCATACCGAACATGGATGAACACAAAACAACGATAACTTCATGAAAAGTCATCCATTTTTTAAAATAAATTAATTTGATCAAATCATGTTGCAAAGTTCAGGCTTCGAAACACGTAAGTTCCACATTTAGAGCCCTGCGTGTTAGTGTCGTTGAGTGCATGGTGCTGTACCTTCTGTCACACCAACATTCACTACGCCACTACATTCCTGTTCATCATCCTCCAAGTCCACTGATAAATGTTGCCTTATCATGTTCCAAAATCTTAGTGTTTTATAAGCAAATTCAATCCGTAGTCATGAATTACTTTGTACGTCATATGTGTTGAAAATACCGCTCCAGTTCTAAAAAAATTCTGTTTTTCTTCGCAATAATTCCTCTATCGTAGCTTCTTATTAATTACTAAAATACATTCTATGCGGCTATCAATGCCGTCACAACACATCACACCACACCACACCACATCGCACCACACCACACCACCCCGCATCACACCAGCTACACCTTGTTGGTAGCGCATACTGAGGTCGAAGACACAACATTGCCGGAAACATTTTGTCACTTGATACACATTCTACAATTGAACTCTCGGAAGGCGCAACGAATGAAGCCATGCTGGTAAAGCAATTTTCATATTGACCAATATTACATGACAGAAGGAATACACCCGTATGTATGAACCCGACAGTGAAGTAATAATTTTTTTCGTTCCACGCTGAACATAATGAAACAAAGTCATATATATTGAAAAAATTCCTTCAATGTTCATTACACACGTACATAGGATAGCATAAATATGTCACATACACAGTATTTATGCTAGTTTCGGAAAATTTACAAAAAGGTGCGTCACATAGTAGAATAAAAGGGGAGGAAACGTAAACTAAAATATTATTATTCAGCTACGAAGTAGAAGAAGAAAACAAACATATGGTGCTTGTTATCGCTACTTTTCACCACGCATGGAACTTGGCTTTAACGGTTCATAACAATACTTTCGATACACTAATAATATCATAATTTTACGCTGAACACATTGGAGTTTCGATGGGGCGTCAGTCTTTGATTTAGGCGTCAGATGGATGGAGGATTCTTAGTCCAGTATTGGTCAAGACGACTTGAAGGTTACCACTCTTGAAGGTGTTCACAGTGCCGGCAGAGACAATGTTTTCAGCTGATTCCACGACCTAAGAATATTGACCGAAAAGAAATTCAAACCTTCGGGTGTTTTGAACATTTCTCTTATTTGTTTATGGCCATTATTTGTGTTACGAACGTTATAGTCTCTTTCGAAGAGCCCTTCTGGAGTCGCATCGTTGAAGCTATTAAGATATTTTTAGGTCTCTTATAGCTAATTTCGCAGTCTTCTTTGTTCAAGTGAGAACAGTTCAAGCTGCTGAAGACGCAGTTCAAAGATGAGGTTAACGAGTTCTGGGATCATTTTCATTGTTTTACGCTGGATTCTTTCCAGCTTGTTGACGACTCTCTTATAGTCGGGGACCAGAGTTGCACTGTATATTCTAGATGCGGTCGGTCTAGTGTTTTGTTGAGGGGTAATATTGTGTTCTTTGATATGGACTCGACATTTCTTGCAATAAAACCAAGAATTCTCCCCCTCGCATTTTTCACGCAGTTCTCAACGTGCTTGCCACGCTTGAGGTCTTTAGTGATAGTGACGCCAATGTCCTTTTCGCTCCACTGTTTCCATTGATATATCGTTTATTGTATACTTGGAGTGCCGGTCATATTTAACAATGCGCATGACTGAGCATTTCTCAATGTTGAAGCTCATTTGCTAGGTTTCGGTTCATTGGAGTAACAGCTTGAGGTCTGCTTCGATAATTATTGTCGCGCTCAGTAAATGCTCTGTGACAGATTTTTGTGTTCTCAGCAAACTTGTTGATTTTACTGATGATTCCGAGGTCAAGGTCGTTGATGTCACAGATCAGATACATAGAAGATAGAGCAGCCAGTTAATTG
>VOMN01013290.1:0-23488 GCA_014899125.1 Orchestia grillus
AGGTTTTTATGTAGGTCGGTCTGTATGAAGGAATGGCCCGCCGGTTGTTGACATTTAAATTTTGCTAAAAGGCTATAAACATACTGATGTAATGCCAAAATAAGTGTATTGCAAATAAATTATCTCACTATAAAACAAGAAAGAAAGAAAACTGTTTTATTCCGATTTCATTCACATACAGAGCATGGTACATTGGGTTTTCACTAGGAAACTTGCATAAGAGAAGATAAAAATAAAGTATTGGGTCTTCTTAAGCTAGATGAATTTAGGCACAACAAATTTTCGAACATGATAAAAACAAAAGTGAGTTTGGGTGAAAGCCATTTGGAGCAAATTATCACGGAAAAACTTTGACAGGTGTATTCCGGTAAATGCTGAAGCACACGTAACTACTCAGGTGTGTTGTCATGTTGAGCGGTGCGTGTGAGGACGTGTTCGTTCGGAATATAAATAAAACTCCGTTCGTAGTAAATTAGCTTGAATTGAGTAGGAATTTAAATTGTGTGACGTCATGCGTAACTCTAATAGAAATGTTACGTATTGGTGTGGCACTCAGGGAAAATATCGTATTTTGACTCTACCTCAGTTCAGAAATAAAGGAAATTTAACTACCGGAAAAGCAGATACATGAAAAATATATAAAAGATGATTTTAACGGTAAACTTTGTATGACTCTTTAATATAATAAACAATGATTTATAAAATGATGTAATATGTACAAAAATTGAGGTTACAATTTAAAATTTAGTTGTCAACTGTTTAGTTTAAGTTAATTATGTCATGATTATTCTGTCCTTTCATTAATCAAAGTTATAGGCATGAAATAGTTTCCGTATTTTTTAGTCCCTCAGGAGGCATACTGATAGTATGGCAAAGTAGTCACTATTATTGAAGTTTTGCACTCTCTTAGTAAAATAGAAGATAGTGGGAATTAAGTTATCCTGTCAAGTATGATTCTTACATAGCTGAACAGTAATAGTAGACCAGTACATGTGTATTTGATGGTTTCCTTTTACCCTTTGTGTAGCTTACAGTTTGTTATGGCTTTGAATAAACTAAATTATTAGAAAAAAATTTATATGCTCATAAAAATAATAGTGAATTTGTCAGTTTCCAGCTTTTTTTGTTAATTTCCTCAACTATCTTCAGTTAATTTACTGATATGGAAAAAAGCAGAAAAAGAAATGTTCCTGGTATTTCTCCTACTTCACAAGGTGAGTTGTGTTTCTAACTAGGTCTTCATTCAGAAATTTTGTGCACTATGGTTACTAAGTTTGATTTGAAGAAAGTCAATGATATTAAGCATTACAATGTAAAAATGATTTACTTTTTGCCATTAAAAGCTGTCCCTCATGCATACCTCTTTTTATCCAGTTGCACTGAATTAATTTTAAGTTTTTATTTCAGATTCAGAGAAATTGATAAGCCATGACAAACAGCAGAAGAAAAAGGCAGCAGAAGTGTCAGACACGAGGAATATATTCCTGCTGCTCTTCCTCTATGTTCTACAGGGCATCCCCATTGGTTTATCAGCCAGCATACCCATGATTCTTCAGAACAGAAATATCTCCTACAAAGAACAGGTTTTTGTCTGGTTATTCTGTAAATTGTAGGTAGATCTAAATGCTGTTGCACATTTTAGGGTCTGAAATCTTCTTGATTTTTGTAAGTCTTTATTCAGCTGGATGCTGCATAGATAATGGAAAAAAGCAGTAGTAGGTATGCATTTACTGATGAATGTGTAACAAGTACCTATTTTTAATCTTATAAATCTCAGTTCGAGATGTGATATTAGGTTTGTGAACTCTATTCAGCTTAAAATTAAACTTGAATAAACCACTCATTCCTGAAGACAGAAAAATGATATACTTCTAATTTCAATGTTCAACTTGAATAAACCACTCATTCCTGAAGATAGAAAAATTATATACTTCTAAATTTGATGTTCAACTTGAATAAACTACTCATTCCTGAAGGTAGAAAAATGACATACTTCTAAATTTGATGTTCAACTTGAATGAACCACTCATTCCTGAAGATAGAAAAAATTATATACTTCTAAATTTGATGTTTCATAGCAAAGAATCCTATGGGGATTATGGAGTTAACATGTCTCACAAAGCTTGTCTGTGTTAACTTTGCATGGTTTTCAGGCCACATTCAGCCTTGCCATCTGGCCCTTCAGTGTGAAGCTCCTCTGGGCTCCGTTGGTGGACTCGTGCTACTGGCCCTCCATGGGGCGCAGGAAGTCATGGCTGGTGCCTGCTCAGTACCTCATTGGTCAGTTGCCCATGTCTTAATGAGCTGCAGTGTATGTGTTTGTGTTGTAGTGATAGAAAATACCTACAAGTGTGGTAGTTTTATAATGGGATCTTAGTCTTAATGAGTAAATAGTTAGTCTACTTTATTTTAATTTCATGTTCCTCATTAGCATATACTGTGCTCTAGGGTTTACTCTTTCTGTAGATTATATTGGTAGAGAGTACAAATGGATCTTTGGTTCTTACTATGTGATATGTTTCCTCTTAATTAGACTAGTTTTATGAAGAATCTAACTAAATACTTGGGCTGAATGCTTGTGTATAGTTTACTCTAGGGAGGACTTTTTTCAGCTGAAGCATCATGTGAGATAGCATTAGATCTTGTGCGTTAGATTCATCAGTGTAATTTTTAATTCACTATCTATGTAATTTAGTCTATCTATTTCAAGTACAGTAATCCTATGCTATTTTGAAGTTCTTCTTTTGCAGTCTAAGAGCATTGTGGATTATAATAAATTGGTATTCAATGTAAATCAACCTCACGTTTCCCGATCAGAATTTAGTTCAGTTCTCTTGAAGATTTTGCACATGCTGCAGTAGGGGCCAGTGGGATAAGTTTGATTTTTCAATGACAAAAAAAGTTAAGAGTGTAGAAGAGGTTTATAAGTTTGCACGTGCTTCATAATGTTTTAATATATACATAAGAATATTATAAAATATGTATCACAATACCCTGATGACTCTAGCCAATCCTATATGAAGACTATCCTGTTTCTACTATGTGGAGCTATTATCACCAGGGGCTCTGGACGGTAGCAGCTGCAACGGTTGATCAGTTACTGTATACTCTATTATGTATTGTAGTACTTCAAGTATTTTATCTTCTTGTTATGCTTCCAGCTGCTGTTTAAACTTTGTACAGACGGGAGGGTTTAAACAATTCAATAACTATTAGAATAACATAGACCCTAGCATGGTAACCTTGGTTTCTCAGACCCCGTAGTTTGCCTATCATTTTTTGCTAACGGATTAAAGACCAAGAGTCTCTCCTTCATATAACAGATTTAGGGTTACCATTCCAGGGTTAAATATGTCGGTGGACTGTTGCTATTTGTTTTCTTATGTTTCATTCAACAAGTTAGTGAATATGTCAATAAATCGTAGTCTCATGTCATCATTATGTTCCTCATTATAGACTGCAAGTACAGTATTTGTGCTTTCTTGCAGGCTTCTTCCTACTAGCGCTGTCGTACTGGCTGGACACGTTGATGGGATCAGAAGACGACCCCGCCACGCGCCCCAATGTGGCAGTTCTCACCGCCATATTTTTTGCCCTCAACTTCCTGGCTGCCACGCAGGACATAGCCGTCGATGGCTGGGCCCTCACCATGCTCTCCAAGTGGGTCATTCCTCCATGCGGTAACACATTGACTATGTTGAGATACTTAAAGTTCAGGCTCATGACCCTCAGAGTCGGCACCTTCGAAATATTGACAAGTATAAAAACCCGTTCCCTTCATTTGCCTTAGAATTTAACTGTCAGCAGGATGTTTAATTATTTTCATGATTAGTAATTGAAGAAAAGTGTATGTATTAGTATATTGCGGTCAGGGTACAGCACTGCCTATCTTGAGGAGTAGGCATGGTACAACTGTTGTGGCACAAACGTGTATCACGCACGCAATCCCACTGTTACAGATCACTGAAATTGGTATGTACATAATGGACCCATTCATTTGTCAAATGAATTACGTACTGTGAATGACAGTGTGTCCCGCATTTATGGTACAGTGTTTACTCTGATGAGCAGCATTGCTCTCGGGAATCAAAATTTACAATTGGCAAACGTCTGTAGGGAATGACGAATTTCAGGATACTCTGCCAACGCTTTGTATGGTGAGCCTAATTTTGCGTGCATTCCACACACCTGATGAGTGCAGTTGGCAGATCTAGAAATTGGGATGTGGAACTATATTTTACTCATGTTTTGGCAAGTTGTTGCTTGTTAAATTTATAGGCTTTCACTGTAAACAGTAAATTGATTTATGAAGAATTCATAGATTAATTCTTTGAATAATGGAGCTATTGCTCAATGAAAATAAATGGTATTCTACAAAGTGCCTTTCGGCCCTCTCGGCTCATAATTATGCTATTTATGTATTCAATTCATGGTTACGATTGTGCCTTAGGCTACATCAGTCACCCTTAGAACTTCTGTGTTCTGACTGGGTGTTCTTTCTTCAGCACAGCTGGGGAAGTTTGAGTTGCTGTGCATTCTCCTTGACAAGTGATCTCAGATGCATAAGCTCTTGTATACTTGCCCATCCATTTATATAGACTGCAGCTTATTTCCTTGAACTGAGGAACCATTCGGCATAATCTGCCAGATGGTTTTATCGTGAGTATTGCTGCTAATTGTGCCTTGGTTCCTTGTCTCTTCAAGTTTTTATCTCTGGGGTGACGGAACTGCTACCGTGGTTGACTCTCACAGCAGGATCTAATGAGAATTTTTTGTTGCCAGGGAAAAGGTGGGGTACGCCTCCACGTGTAACTCAGTCGGGCAGACGGCGGGCTTCAGCATCGGTTTTGTACTGATGCTGGCACTGGAAAGCAAGGACTTCTGCATGAACTACCTCGGCCTGGACAGCTCTCTTGTCACGCTGGATGGTGAGTGCAGGGCTGCTGGAATTGTGCGGGTGGGGAGGGAAGGAGACAACGATCGACGTCTGCATCAGCGAGCTCGGCTGGGACATCCTGGGGGCCTCACTTCGTAGTGAGTGCCGCGCTCGAAGATAAGGGAGGGCGTGCAGGCAACTCTAACTGGTGTGTCAATTCTTTTTCTGTCCATGGTAACTAGCACTGCTTTTTCTATCTATTCTGTTTCCTATTTTTAATTAGCTATCCGTCCCGGGGTCCGTGGCGTAGTGGGCAATGCACACACTACTCTGCACGCTAGAGTAGTGTGTGGCGGTACGTGACCAGTTTTGGTATGTGATGTCCGTGGGGCTACTCGTGGAACCATTCAAGTTGGAAATTGCTCACCACACCGCCGTGTCTAGTTCCTCCGCGGCCGTAGAACTCGTAGCGAAATTTACGATGCCTGTACTAGCTGTGAAAACACACATGAATACAACTAGACTACATACATTGTGGCCTTCATGGACCTAAATATGGTTCGATGTCCTGGGGGAAGAGAGATTTGTCTCCTTGCTACCGTCATTATCATTGGTGCCCATTCTTGTGCAGAGTATTTCTTCTTCTGGGGCATAGTGTTCCTGGTGACGACCTCGCTCGTGTGGGCCCTCAAGACCGAGACTGAGGTGAGCTGGTTGTGGTCGGTCATCGTGGACATGTTCTCTGCTGTGCCTCACGTCCCCTTGCATGCTCTCATGCCCCCTTGCATGCTCTCACGTCCCCTTGCATGCTCTCACGTCCCCTTGCATGCTCTCACGTATAGCGTAGCTTTTTCTCTCATAACCTACGATGTGTAATACACTTGAAGTGAACGCGTTGTAGTTGAGCTCTACGAACATGGAGCATGTTTGGTTCATCTTGCCCGTTTCTGAACAACACATTCCCTCAGTTATGCACTCTTGGTTTTGTTGTGCAAGGTGTTGTGGTATCAGATGCTGTTATGTACCTAAATCTTTATGAATTATTTTCAAAGTGCTTGCTGATTCAGCAAAAATAGTTTAAAAAGAGAAGGAGTTAATCTACATGATAAGGCTGGAGGTGTTGAGGGATGGTGATCGCAGCATCTGATTACTCTGCTTGCTCTGCATTCGAGTTGTTGTGTGCGAGGCAGAAGTCGTTGACTGTATTTGATGACTTCAACTTTAGTGTCTCATTCCTGAAACTGAAGAAGAAAACTTGTAACGTTCATTTAATCTTGAACGGGCCAGTAGCGTGTGGCGCGATCCTGCGCGTGACCGCAAGTAATCTCTTGAGAGTGATTTTCAAAGGGGTATCAGTCACTTTTTTGAGCCTACCTACGTAGTGCTTAACGACTAGCTTATTGAATGCGGTGTTGTTTCATGTATTCAGTGGCAGAAAATGTAGTTTTCTACTTCCTGTATCATCTGAGGATTTACTGAAAGGTAGAAATTTTTCCCCGGAACAAACTGCGCCCTCGTTCAGCTCGAAAAAAAAGGGCTTGACTATTTACATATGATGGTGATGTAGCGGCCCTTGTAGAATGGCTGCGGGCTCTTCTCTCTCGTCATGCACGCCTGCACCATAAAAAATAAGAACATATCGAGTGACTGCTGCAAATCTGTAAATACTTCAGTTCTCCCATAGAAGTATCAAGGGTATCCTTCAGGTGACGTCATGCTGGTCGACGCGAGTTCGTGCCTCAATTTGTTGCTCTCATGTTATTTTTCTTGGCTGTGTAGAGGGCAATCATTTCTTTCTTATGTCCGGTTGATTTGCTTCTCTTCCTTGCGTACTTGTTGATTGTTTGTGTGACCGTACTCTGCAGGCCAGCACAGATGATGAGGAGGGGGAGGAGAACATGGGCTTCAAAGACACGTACAAAACGCTGCTCTCCATCCTCAAAAAGCATAATATCCAGCGCTGCGTGCTGGTGCTGCTTAGCTGCAAGGTATGTCTGTTGCTTTGTAGATGCCGGTAGGTCTGTTGCTTGGTAGCTATACCAGTAGGTCTGTTGGTTGGCAGCTCTACGAGGTCTGTTGCTTGGTAGCTTTACCAGTAGGTCTGTTGGTTGGTAGCTCTACGAGGAAGTCTGTTGCTTGGTAACTCCGTCGTTAGGCCTGCTGTTTACTCTATTGGTAGCTCTATTGCCTGTTAGCTCTACCTGCAGCTCTGTTGCTTGGTACCTCTGCCAGTAGATCTGTTTCCTGTTAGCTGTACCAGCAGGTCTAATACCTGCTAATTCGGTTCCACTTCTTGAGAGTCGTGCTGCTTAGGCTTCTCTGTGGGCATTTTAATTTGGGCTGCAAAATTTTTTTCAAGTGAAGTCAGAGTATTGTAAAAATCTATTTTTCCCTCCATAATGGAGAGGGGGCCCAAGACAAAATACTGTTGTACCGTTCATTAACAGATCAATTGGATTATGGTGCCCCTAGAGGGCACTGCTCGGTTCCCTCACCTGTAGATAGGCCTTCGGGACTACTGTCTTCTGTGCGTACTTTGCTCTTCCAATTTTCATACGTACTTATCTATAACTTTTTTATCTTTCTTTCCTCTTTATTCTAAACTTACTGTGTCTATGTGCGGGGTATCCTCAGTGGGGACACACCTTGTGCATAGATTCCCCACTCTCTACACTCCAGTCTCTCTGGATCGCATTTCATGTGAATAGGATGCTTTAGGCATTTCATGTGGATGGGAAGCTGTAGGCATTTCATGTGAATAGGATGCTTTAGGCATTTCATGTGGATGGGAAGCTTTAGACATTTCATGTGAATAGGAAGCTTTAGGCATTTCATGTGGATGGAAGCTTTAGGCATTTCATGTGGATGGGAAGCTTTAGGCATTTCATGTAGATGGGAAGCTGTAGGCATTTCATGTGAATAGGAAGCTTTAGGCATTTCATGTGGATGGGAAGCTTTAGGCATTTCATGTGGATGGGAAGCTTTAGGCATTTCATGTGGATAGGAACCTTTAAGCGAACTTGCAATCTAATAATCCGCCAGATAGGGTTTGCGGCCACTGACGCCCTGACAGCCCTCAAGCTCACGGAGGAAGGGGTGCCCAAGGACAAACTCGCCTTCCTGTCGGTGCCCCTCACGCCCGTCCAGGTGAGGGCGCCGGGGCTCTGCCCCAGCAGCGTCTGCTTTTCGCGACATCACACCCAGTTTGGAAATAACATAGAACCCTGGCTTACACGTAACCTAGTATCTAGATTTACAAGTAACCTAGGATCTAGATGTACAAGTAACCTAGGATCTAATTTCACAAGAGATCTAGAATCTAGTTTTACAAGTAATATGGACCCTAGTTTTACAAGCAACGTGGAAACCAGTTTTGAAAATGTGGTGGAACAAGGTTTTATTAATAACATGGAACCTGATTTGCCGGTGTTGTGATAGCTGCTCGGTCTCACGAAGAACATGGCTCACTGTTAACGAACGAATTGCATAGCCTTGACATTCTCTGCCAACTCGAGAAAGATGGAGGTGGACGACAAAATCTCATTCCTTAGAAAAACGCGCTATGGACGAAATCACGACACGTACGAAATTTCCGTAGGCACAAAATGACGCTGTGTCCATTGTGTGGTGACGCTGTGTCCATTGTGTGGTGACGCTGTCCTGCAGCCAGGCGTGCATCTCGGTTCCCTGAGAGAGGACCTGTTCTTGAGAGACTGCTCCGATGCAGAGCAGCTATTATCGCTGGTGCCCCTGTGCTGTGGTGTCGTAGTAGCTGTTCATTCCCACCCAGCCTTCTCTGGGGGAGCTGGAGGGTCCAGTTCAGAAGGGGTTACAGTAACCCCTTGTCTAGGGTGGATTTTACTTTCCAAAATTCCCCGCGATAGGTGAAAATTTGCCGGGAAGAAATATTACTAGTTGGAGTGATTGATTTAGTCTTGTTTCGACTTCTGTGAGTTCTGGGATGTGACACTTGCGATACATGGAGAATTACTGTAATTGGCTGATCTATCCTCCGCAGTAACTTCCACTGTAAGCTGGAGACTACACCAGGGTCAATTGTTTCGCTAGGGCAGGTCCTTCTGTTCAGCCGTCACACAACTTTCCTCCACCTTGGAGGTTTATCCATATGGTATTTTATTGCAAAAAACGTGGGCGTGTGTTGGGCCCGTAAAGGTTTCGAACACACTGGAAAACACGACTAAGTTGGGACGTTTGTGTGCAGCTGCTGCTGCCGTGGCTCATCTCCCGCTACACGACGGGTCCGAACCCCATGGACGTGTACATCCGAGCCTTCCCATTCAGGTGAGTCCCCAGCAGCTGGGCGGCTCTGCCCGTCCTCGCCATGCAGGCGTTAGAGGCTCGGTGGCAGAGTGAGAAGTGGGGCAGTTGGTTGGAGTCCATCTCATGTCTGAAGAGACGGAAACGAGGGGCTAGCAAAGATATGGGTCTTGCATGTAGTTGTAGGGCGGGCAAGAATGTAGGTTTGCATCAACGTTTGGTAAGAGAGGATGTAGGGAAGGGAAGATAAAGGAAATGCATTTATAAAGAAGAGGTGGGAATTGGCAAAAGCAAGGCACGCACTGCCACCAACTGCAGTCAAGCATCAGTGGGCGAGTGGTTGTTGCTGTAGCCTTCTCTTTTTGATCACGCCGGCAGATTAGCTTCATTTCTCACCATTACCGTTGTTTACTCAATAGAATTCTAGCCGTAATAAGGAACATAAAGACCGCCTCTATGCACTGTGTTTATTGTGTTAATTATGCTTGCCCATGTGAACTTCCGATCGTAAGATGCGTGACCTGAAAAGCCTCGTGTTGAGACGTGCTGGTGCCGCATGTCTGACGCTCAAATTTGTACATGCATAGTTGCGTGAGATGTTGACATCCGAGCATTTAAATATTTGCTTGGTAAATATTCAGCCAATCACTAATACCACCATAATTTGAGAGTGACGTGCCAGCTACGCATTACACCTCCCCCCGTCCTCGCCAGGGTTGTGATGGGCCTGGTGTTCGCCGCCGTCATTTACGTGACGCCGCAGTTCGCTGACGAGCACGGAGTCTACCACGCCCCCTACTACGCCCTCATCGTCTTCGTGTTCATGCTCAACCAGGTATGCTGACAGCTGCCTTGCGTCGCTCTCTCTGAATACTGCACCCATACCTTCACCCATATATGGTACTTGGCCAACTGTCCCAACCTGCGTCGTGTGCCGCCACTGGTGCGCGCCTCGTGTGCCGCTACACAAACTCAATTAGAGTTCGAGGTGCGGGTGTCGTGAGGCCACATCAATACATTTACAACAACTGCTTGTCCTCGTATTTAGATGTCATCAGTTAAAAAAGCTAGGTTATTTTATACGAGTCTAAATGCACGATTCATATCGCTGCTTCATTACGTCACCCGTCTCGTGTGACACCAGGTGGCCCTGAACTGCATGTTCGTGGCCGTGATGGCGTTCTTCTCACGCATCAGCGACCCCAGCGTGGGCGGCACCTACATGACGCTGCTCAACACCTTCACCAACCTGGGCGGCAACTGGCCCGTCTGGGTCGCCCTTCGCTACGTGTCTGACCTCACCTGGACGCAGTGCTCGTACCCGCCGGCGGCTGCTGCCAACGCCACCGTCACGATGGTCCCTACCTGCGACTCGAAGCAGCTCAAAGAGGTACCTGATCATCGCCTTATGGGGTTCATGAGTCGTCATTAGGGGGTGAACTGATGTACGTTCACACTTTGTGGGGAGCGTTTTAATTTGGCAAGCGTTCATTTAATCTTAATTTAATCTTGAGTGCATCATCTCGAATCATTTCGTTCACTTTGTGGTGGTTAATGGGCTTTCATGTCGACAATTCGTCCCCTACTTAATAATTATTAGGTGATGAGTGCGTTGTCATTTTGTGGTGGTGAATAAGTTGTTATTAAGGAGGAGCTTAGATGTGCGCTTCTGCTCAGGTTCATTTGCTACAACATTGACTGTTTGTTCAGCCTCCTTTGTAGTGGATAAGAGCATTACGTTACTGCACAAAAGTTTTGAAGGGGAAATCAAGGTACCGCCTTCGTAATCACCTTAGTAAAATCAACTAACTCTGTTGAGAAACATTTAAAATCCTACAAAGATTAAAAGCAATACAGTGTAGTCGAGCAAATAATTTTTGCCACTTTACACAAACTGGGTGAATTTGTGCGCTGCGTTGATGACCTGTATGGTGTGTGACGTGTAGCACGTATTGCAGGCGTGCGCGTCATCAGGCGGGAAGTGCGTGACGACGGTGGATGGCTACTACGTAGAGAGCGTGCTGTGCGTCAGCATCGGGCTCCTCTGGTTCTTCCTGTGGGGCTCCAAGGAGATCCGGCGCCTGCAGAGGCTGCCTGCCGCCACTTGGCTCGTACAGGGCCAGAAACGTGAGCGCTCCTCTGGCAAGAAAAGAGATTGACTCAGCCAGTACTACGTGGTGTGACCTTCTGTGATATACGATCGTCTTGGGAGGAGAGTGTCCTCGTTAAGGGAGGCTAACTGATGTAAATATTTGCTCATATGGTCACTCGGTTGTTATTTGGGACTGGGAGCAGCTGGTAATGAAAAGTGGGTGCTGATCGAACCCTGTTTCATAGCTAACTGCGTCCCTCTCCTTCCTCCCCGACCCTCCAGCAACCTCTGGATGCCTGTGGCACGGCGCAGCAGTAAGGAGGCTGACAATCATCTCGAGTTTCGATGCATTTCACTAGGGGCTGTGTTCCTGGCCGTATTTTAAGGCACTCTATTTGCAAATTCCGAGGCTGATTGAGTTCTTTGCCTGGGGTTTAATTAAAGACTTTGGGGAAATGGAAAATTTTGACAGCAGCAATGTCAGAATGAGTACACAAGCGCTCTGTTACAAGTCTCAAGCTACTCGTTCTCTCTGTACTAATGCCTAGTTCTGTCTTAGTAATTTTCTGTTGATTTCTTGACAAACAAGAAACACGAGCCTCGTTTGATCACTGCCGCAGGAGTGAGTGTAAGGAAACCATGCTCGAAGTGTGATCGTCTTTGTTGGTTGCTTGTTAGATATTTTGTTGCATATCCACAAAAATATACCTAAATGAACTCTTTTAAAGTCAAGTATTTGAAAATTTTATTCTAGATATGTCGGTTTAAGCTTGATTTATTGAAAAAAACTGGTAAAACTGCCACGCAATGTTAAATTTACGTGCAATGGATCTATTAGGCAGCATTAGCGTTGGAACGAACCAGTGCGAGGTTGTACTGAAACTCAGCACTTACGCTGGGAACTTCCCCCACCTCTGACGTGAGCTCCACCACTGCCACTAGGCCGGGCCCTCTTGCGAATTAGGCCCCTTCTCTCTTTCTGTTTCTGGTTACGCGCTCTGAATATTTGGAGTGTGCGCTACGCGTGTCCAGGTGCCCCTCACACAGGGTACTCCCGCTAAAACCGGGGTATTGGTCCACTTGTTAATTGTATGCTGCTTGCCTTTGTGCGGTTTTCCTCCATGCTGCGTGTGAGACACGAGTGAAATTCTCGCTGTGCAATAATCAATTTTGTTGTAGAAATATTTAACAAACATGAATCCTCTATTCAAATATCTAAGAAGATAAATGGATGTAAGTTAGATCTGCTATATTTTTCGATGTCTTTCGACTCCCTAGACGCAGTTCGACTGCAGTCTTCAGAGGTATTGTGTGACGCCGCTCGCTTGTCACAGAAAATAGTTCAGGAACTTTGAGGGCTGCCTGCACGAGTCTCACATTGGAGCTGTTCACGCGTGGGAATTTTGTGTTTTGTACCAAGAATTCATCAAAGAATGATCGATTTGTTAAGAATCTCCACGGTTCCCAAATACGAGGACGTCATTAGCTAATATGGAGAGTCGCTACCTGTGCAGTCAATATCCCACGTGATGGGCAACTTGTTCGGTGCTCACGCCTGTGTTCAGGGTGTAAGTGATCCCGTTTTATAGTAATGTTGCGGGTTCTGTCGATTTAAGTGAAGTATTTATGTGTGATAAATTATTTGCTCACTAATTTGCTGCTTGCCAAGGGTCTTACACGACAGCACGGCTTTAACGAACGTCATTCCTTCTTCGTTGATGTCGTTGCCTCATCATTAACTGCATCACTGATGCTCTGTCGACTCGACGTAACTTGTCCTTACAATTTTGCCGAGCTTGGTCTCTGCTGCTCTGGGTCTGTGGTGTGGACGCCCTCGCACTGCAAGCCTGCGCATCATCGCTGTGCGTCTGAATTCCTTGTGCCTCGGGAAAAGTGAGGGACCTTTGTGCATGGGCGGTAACTTTTAATTTCCAATTAGCAGATGTTCGAGTGTGTACTCAAAGATCATATTATAGTATGTATTCAAAATTTGTTTCTTGCGCAGGGTACATAACGTAACGTTTCATTTCATGTTTCGCTGTGTTAACCTTTTACGGGCATAATTTTTGTGGGCGATTAAGACTAAGTTTAGCTTCGTACAGAAAACTGGTGCGGCCCTTATGTTTGCTTGTGTGCAGTAAAGCTGCATTTAGCTTCTTGAAAAGAATTAGCTGCATCTTGATGAGAGTGGGTTTCAAGGTCCATGTATACGGTAACGTGTTAAACAAAATTTAGTTCCAAAAACAGGAGATAACTCTTTCGTAACTAACTGCCATGTGAAAAAAGCTTACAACTACAAACAATGGCCGTAGAACATTTCTTTACGTCACTCACGATAAGTGCGTAGTTACCTACCGTGCAAGATGTAACTACATTGTCCTGTGCTTCAGCTCGTCTGGCTACCCTGCTCACTCCCTGACGTAAATTATTGCTCCAATAGCTCCAAAATAATTATTGCTCAACTTCGAGTGCTCGCAGAATCTACCAATACAGGACTGCTGCGCTGGTTGCTCGAGACAAAACTACTGTTGATTTTGCTCGTTTTGTTTAATTTATCTGTGTTTCATATTTTTCCATTTTCATCTTTTTGTGGGTGGCCCACATGTCAAAATAACTGTTTCTCATTGCGCGCAAGTTTCGTCATTAGTGTCGTTGGCTGGTCTCCATCGCTTTATGACGACTCCGGCGCCGCAGTCCTTGTAGATTGACGTTCCCATCAGCTGTGCTGCTGACAAGCAGAGTGAGGACAGCCTAGACTACATCACAGTTTTGTTGTGTAACTCATCCTTAGAACCTGTTTCTTAAGCTATAGTGGAATCACCTCACGAATTCAGTATTTGCGCTCTACTCGCCTTCGTGCAATGGGTTTTCAGGATACCTTTGATACTTGAGGATACTCTAATGAAGAGTAATCGAAAGAATGAACGTTGCATGAGTCATCGAGAGAATGTCGTGGACCCGCATGCAGATTATTGAACTCTGACAAGAAGTCCAAGTGATCGTTGTAAATTTTCCCTTGCAGCTGTGGTTTTCGCGGTATTCTTCTAAATTCTATTCGCGCATTCTGACGCTGGTTGAGTTCTTTGCTTTAGATTTAATTTTCGTAATGGGAGAGAATTAAACATTTTTCTCGTAAACAATATTTTAACAAAACCGACAATTTAGGGTTAGGATTTGCAAATGCGTTACGGGCTTTTAGAATTCATGAAGGGTCTCAGAAGTGTGTATTTTCTGTGCGGAAAGCAAGGGGCGACAATTGTCCCAACGCCCCTCACGC
Organism: Orchestia grillus; assembly: GCA_014899125.1. Classification (NCBI taxonomy): domain Eukaryota; kingdom Metazoa; phylum Arthropoda; class Malacostraca; order Amphipoda; family Talitridae; genus Orchestia; species Orchestia grillus. The sequence goes on from VOMN01013290.1 coordinate 14,524, forward strand.
ATAGCCTGTGTAGAGGAGAGGATAGATAGCTTGGTGCGTGCACATATGCGGGGATCTGGTTTATGTGTAAAAGTTTGTTTTTAAATATGTTTTATTATTTTATTTATGGGATGGCGTGCGTGTGCGTATTTTTGTATCCGAGTTCAATCGAAGTGCGTTTATTTATTCATTCCTGTATATAGATAGTGATAGGCCTAAGGTACGGCCTCCTGTGCAGTATTGCGAATGATTCCGAGTCTCTCAAAGCACAAAACATGTTGCTTAACTTTTCTTAATTGTCTGTTGTTTGCGTCTAAGGCCTAGGGGGGCTGTGGCGGGCGAATTGACGACTTGACAAATCATCAGCCCTCCTAATATAATGTGGCAAATTTCAGGGTGTACCGTGCAGAAATAAAAACGTGCATTTAATTTAGCGCGAAGTTTCATAGCGCTCTTATTCTTTCATTCCATTAGATTAATTTGAATGGCAATTTGAAGTAGTCTACCTCATTAAGACAGCGGACTAGCGCTTACGAAGCTGCTCTCACACTGTCTCGCTAAGGCAGTGCGCGTCATGTGTCATCACAACATGTGTCTGTTGACTGGTGACTGTTGCCGTTATTTATGCTGCGAGTGCAGAATTCTCTCTCAGTGCTGGTGAGGCGGTGCATGTGGAGGGCACTCGCAGCGTTCATGCCGCATTTCTCTCTCCGGCTGAAGCCACACTTTTCGATATTTCAATTTTTCGTCCCTCGTGAAACTTACTTTGAAGCTGTGTTTGAATTCACAACTCTGTTTACTTGAGAAGACCTCGTCACTACGATGCGTGGCAATAGTTTAAGTGGTAACCGTGTACGTAGTAATCGATCTCTAAGAACAGCACCGCTCACTTTTTCACAGCCATCTTCTTACTCGGCTGAGGACAAGCAACCTGTCCTACTTTTTCCGTGATTATCATAGCCATCCATTTGGTGAAGCCTGAACGGTTGTTGTCTGAGCTCCAACGTGCGCGCAGGCCTCACATCTACGTAGAAAATTTGTGCTCGTTGTTGTTAGAGCTGCATGGACAGTTCTCAGCACGACATGTTGGTTCTCAGCACGACATGTTGGTTCTCAGCACTGGCAGTCTGGTACTGGAATACGGCCGCCCAGCTCCGTGGAGAACGCTGGTGCTATAAAATTTATTATGCATGTTGTAGTGTATGGGCTCTGGATTGTTGACTGTACACAGTTTGTTGTTGATATTTTTGTAGCCATTGTTATTTTTCTTAGAGTTACGGTAATTTTCTTGCCATTGTTCCTGGCATCTCTACTGCACTCGCTCCCATTAGCGCCATGCCCATCTTGAAGTAGAGCGAATTTCAAACACCGGGGACGCAAAGTTGGGGACACAAAGCTAATCGCGCGCACAACAAGCGCGACGGATGTCCAGGTCCCCCTACAGTAGTCAGCGCGCTCCGCACCTTCTGTTGTCAAGTTATGGACCAATGAAATTAGTGTGATTCTCAGGGGAGATATTGACAGACTCATTTTATGCGGATATTTTTGGATGCAAAAGTAGCTGGTTATTTTTTTCACGAGTACATTTTTGAAGAAGGCTCGAGCATTTTATTACCCAGTAGCATCGTATGAAGGGAGTGGCGCTGTCAGGAACGTCAGAGTGCCTTCTGTGAGGGTGCGTTGTGTACCAGACTTGACCAACGAACTCTGCTCAGCTGGAGACGCGGTCTGAAGAAAACATCGCCGACATCCAGGAAAACAAAACGCTCCGCGCTGTGTTGAATCTTCGGAAATGGCTGAATGAATAGGTCCGGCTGAATGAATAGGTCAGGCTGAATGAATAGATCAGGCTGAATGAATAGGTTCGGCTGAACGAATAGGTCAGGCTGAAGGAATAGGTCCGGCTGAAGGAATAAGTCCGGCTGAACGAATAGGTCGGCTGAATGAATATGTCCGGCTGAATGGACGGACACTTGCTGAAGAAATTTTTGAGACTGTCTTCTCTCAGGGGACATAGGATAGGCGAAAGGGTTAGGTTTCTGTATCGTATGCTATGGGAGCTGTCTTCCCCAGGGAAACACGGCTAGGTTACCTCAGCTATAGATTGGCTTTCGGGACTTTCATCTTTCGTGCCCACTTTTTTTTTTTTAATTTTCACACCTTCACTGTTACTTTTTCGTCTTTTCTCCGTCTTCCTTCTTAATTTACTGTTTGTGTGCGCAGGGAGCCCAGTTTGGGAACACTCCTGTACATGGATTCCATGATCCAATGCTAAATATTCCCTACTCTTCATACTCTTGAGATCGCATTTGATGCTTGTGAGCCTCAAGCTAATTAACTAACGGTTACTAAAGTGATGCCCATTACTAGCGTATATTCGGCATTTAATACAATTTTGTAGGTTAACTTAATTTTTTCTAGTTGTAATGTGCCTGAATGTGTATAATAGTAGGATGTGAAGTCACTCAGTAATACATTTGGCTCATTTTGCAGGAAATTTCATAGGTTCAATTTGCGCTGCAACCCTCATCTCTCTTTTCCCCTCTGCCCTGCATTCACATTATTCCATGTTGGGAACCTGACCCCGGGACCCTGAAAGACAAATGGAATACTCGCCCTCTACTCCAAAGTGTGAAGCTACCATGCTACGTGCTTCCCCCTTTCAAGTGACTTCTCCTCATCTAAAACCTAAAAATACTGAGATCTCGGAAACGAAGATTTATGTTATATATTTGCCTAGTTAACAACTTTTGAACTTCTGCAGCTCTTGAACTTTGTAAAGATACTTGTTTTCGGTGCGAAATGGGTGGAGTATCCTGAAACGCCAGTTATGAACGGTTTACTACTACTATCCCCTTCCAACGGAACACCCACCGTAGGCTGGCCTCGTCACCCCTTCCCCTAGGAGGATGCCCTGAAGGGGAGTCTGCAATCCTCCGGGGGGATAGGAAGGGCTCCCAAGCTGCTCTTACAACTTAACGGCGTGAAAATTTGCCATTCAAACTGGAAATGAACGTAACACTGTAAAGGAAATTGCAATTGAAACTAAAACTGAACGTAAACTTGGACCCGAGACTTCTGCGTAGCCTTCATTGTAAAGGCAAGCAGTCGAAATTGCACAAAAATTGACCCCCATTAATTGAAACTAATACATCTTGAAACTAATGTCTCTGCTGATGTGGCCAATTGTTTGACTGCTCTCCGACCACCAATACAGCAGTGAGAAGGAGAGCTGCGCTTCAGTGATTCAGACACGTCGCACCGAGAGAGAAGGGATCATTTAGTACAGATTTGGGAGTATGGGGAATATATGCGTAAGCTGTGTTCTCACATAAGATCCCCTGCGCATAGAAACAGGATGTTAAGACGGAAAAGGAAGACAAGATAAAGAATTATCAATGAAGAAGATATGAAAATGGAAAAAAGTCAAGTGGGCTCGTGAGGTCAAAGTCCCGAAGGCCTAGCTAAAACTGAGGCAACCTAACAATGTCCCCCTAGGAACCCTAGTCTCCATAGCATAAGATTGACAAACCTAACCTATCCCTATAGCCTATGGCCTATCCTATGCCCCTGAAGGAGCATGCCAGTATAATATGACATTAATTCATTAGCTGGAGCCTCAGGTGACGTATTTTGACACCTTGTGTGAAATGACGAGAGGCTCGAACGAGCGATTAATGACAACTCTTTGTAAGACCATTGAAGTACTCTTACCTGGGACTACAAAAGTATGGTAACTATGTACGGCATTATTATGATATAGTGAATTAATATCAATTTGCAATGTAAAACCTTCGGCGTGCCATAGGTGGGACTGCTACAGCGTGGACAAATCCATGCTACCTTTACTAATGCGCCCCCGCCCGGNGCATTCTCACCTGTTAATGAAACCGTAAATTAGAATAACGAAACTCCACATTCCTTCTCTTCGCAACAGGTGGATGCAATTTAGAGTATTACAACTGTTTTATGGGTCATCCGCTTTGGTCTCGTGCCATTCATTACTCGCCACGCGCGGTACACGTCCACCCAAAAACTCTCCCCGCAGTCTAGCAGACATCACAAGTAATTAATAAATAAAGCGTCGCTCAGCAAATACGCGGAATTGCTTGTAATTACGCCGTGTGGGGAGCTCGTTTCACAGGCAATGGGAAGCTGTTTTTCCGATGCTCAGCGACGCTCGTAATGGAAGCCGTGCTGACAGACGTGCGTTGTGTGCAGGGTGCAGGGAGAGTAATTGATACATTGGTTTTTTATCGTTTCTGGAATAAGAAACGTCCGTTTCGAATGATATTTGCTTCATGCGTTTAAGGAACATTGTCTATCTGCAGTATTCGATACAAAGTACCTTCTAAAAGAAGTACCTTTACTAATTCCATCACATTTTACCGTTGGGTTTTCAATGTCTTGCATCTATTGACGCATGAGGAATGTATGGCTTAAGCTTCCTTTTTCAAGGAAAGTACTCCCTGGCTGCGTGAAAATCAGTGCCTGAGCCGGGAGTCGAATCTTAACTTCCCAGCTCCGAGGCTATCACGCTAACCAGTACGCCATGGAGCCCACAGAAGGAATTGAAAAGTGTTATTCTCTGATGCATTTTATTAACAACGTTAGAAAATCACAACCAAAAATACGTAACACCACAAGTACACATCACAATAAAATGAGCATTTCACAACGTGTCTATTTCATAAAAACATTATTTTCTCATTTCAACCAATCACAGCAGCAAAATTCTCAGTCTGCCATTGTTAGCTGTGGTGATCGAGTTACTCAATGTAAAACCTGTGAAGATGGTTTATACTAAAGAATTATCAGATGATGTGTAGAAAATGACTGAGGAGCTCCACAAAAAAGGTATGGGAAACCGAAATGTTGCTGTATAGATCTTAACTTACTCGAATGCATAGTTGTTGCGTGTTCGATGGTATAAAAATTATCAAAGTACAGCGAACATTCGGCGAAGCGGTCGTCCACTCAAATTGAACTCGACTGCTGAACCCTCCATGATCCGAAATGTAAAAAAAATTTTTGACGAGTTGCCGCATTCAAAGTGACTCAAAACCGGTAGGTTTTGAGAAAGTTAAGAAAACCATTTAAAGATCATCCCGCCGTACAGGCCTGAACTGTAGGTCGCATAGAAAGACCGTTATTAACACTTCAACACCCAGGATAGAATAAAATTTGCAAAAAGTGGATGAGAATGAGTCAAATAAGTTCAGAAAAAAGTGATTTGGTAAAATGAAACAAAAATCGAAGTTTTTTGTGGTGGGAACATGTGTACCAGTGTATGGAGGAAAATTGGAACATGTACCAGTGAATGGAGGAACATGTGTACCAGTGAATGGAGGAAAATTGGAACAAGTGTATCAGTGTATGGAGGAAAATTAGCACTGTTTACCCTGAGTAAAATAGGGCGGCTTAACCCATTAGGATACATAATCATATCATGAAATACTGATGCTGTAAAAAACTTAGGGCCTGTAACGTAATCTATGGAAGTGGGAATTTTTAACTAATTTTCCAAGTATTTTAGACTTATAAACAAGTAATATATGCTATAAGTGTTATTTTTTTGAAAAAAAAGAATCGGTAATGAAAGAGGTTAAGTTGGATTAAACGAGGGTAGTTCTTTATATATATGGGAAAAGTCTTATTAGGGAAAAGAAGTATGCAGGGTGTAAGGGGAAAAGAAGTATACAATTTCACACCTACCAGAAAGGGGCAAACTAAACACTTTTGACTACTGGAAACTTGGCGATCATTAATTTGTTTTATGAGGTATTAGCTGTTTAATGTTTGAAAGGGGGAAATTTGAAAACAAAACTGTTCACAAGTAATTTATTTATATATTTATTTGCAAACACTGTCCAAAGTTTCCATCACTCACCTCGATGCACTTGTGATATCTCAACTTAAGGATTGCCGGATATTGTGGAAAAGGCCTGGCATTTGGGAAATATCGCCAGGAAATATGCAATTCCTGCCACCAAATCCTCCTCTGATTCCTCAGGTATTGACTGAACAAGATTTTTCATGTGCCCCAAAAAATCGATTTAGGTGGTGGACACTTTGAACAATTTCCGAGAAGTAAATGCATAAATAACTTATTCGTGAGCAATTTTGTTTTTAAATTTTCTCCTTCCAAACTTTAAACAGATAATGTCTCAAAAATTATTTTTTCATAAAGTTTCACCGAGGGAAGTGTTTAGTTTGCCACTAACTGGCAGGTGTGAAATTTTTTATCTCTTTTTCACAAACACCCAATACATATAATCTAACGAGGTAAGAGAACGGAAAATAGTTACAAAATTTAGAGAAAAATGAATACGTAATATTAACAGACACTTTATCCAAATATCTTTTGACGAGCGCGAAATTAGTAAAACATATCTACGATTTCGTATGAAAACACGATAAAGATCAGAAACACCACCCAAAAAAATACTGCAATGGCTCAAGGACAACCACGTTGATGTCTTGTAAAGGAGTGTTGCCGACACAGACGTGTGGTCCGTCATCAGGTCTCGAATCAACCGGAAATTTGTGGGGCAAATTGCAGTTGCAAGTGTGTATAAACAATCTGAAAAATAAGAGTATCATAAAACAGAAGAAATACCTTCTTTTGTTTTATGATACTCTTATTTTGAGAAGAATGAATAAAAATTTCATTTAGTTCATAAATGAAGCTTGTTGAAAAATGCTGAAAAAGACTCGAGGCTGATTTGTTAAGAAACTATCTCGAGGAACATCTTATGCATATGTTAAATACTTTTGCATAAAGAGATTTATTAACGTTGTTTACTAAGTGTTTCGGAACAGTACTTTTCAATTTCCGTCTGTTCATCGACAGAACGTTCATTAGAGTACATGTGCGAATTCCAATCGGAACCAACGTTTATGATTTTTACCAATGGATGCACCCCGCCAAAAATGGCGGGATAAATGATGCTAATTTCCTAAGATGCTCTCTTATTTACGGTAACACTCACATGAAGTAATGTTATTTGCAGTATCATTGATACGAACTGCCTTAGCGGACAGTCTCACTATTGGTTTAAGACGGACGGACGGATGGAAGGACCAAGCAAGCAAGCAACGCTGGGCTGTCATTTTACAATGGGACTCAACTTAGAAACCATGAAAATCTAGTTTACCAAATACTTTTGTTACCCACTGTATACAGACACATATGAATTATTTGTATATAATCTCTTCATATTGAAAAATGTTGCTGATCCAGTATGAGTTAGGAGCACAAATAAGGTTTCATTAGATAGCAAATACTGGGCGCAACCACCAACACAACATTACACTTGCTGCTGGCAGTAGGGAGGGGGCTGTGTGGTGGTGGTGGTAGTCCGCTCATGTGAGTGGTTCTGGTCATGCTTAGCAAGGTGGACTCACGGAAATGAGTCTGAGAAATTCAATGATATGACGGGTGCATGCATCACTTGCAGAGAAGAACTGTGAATGTCGTTATATATTTACTTTGTTTATTAATTTCAAACGTTGCACTCACACTTTCCTTGACGTCTTCAGAATATAATGGAGTATTGAGATTATACATTTTAAAAGAAAGTCTTCGCGAGAAAAATTCACGGTGAAGCACTTAAAAAAGAACAATAATTAAACAATGAAAAATTTAATTAGAATTCTTGCCCATCGAGTTTCTGAATTAGTCCAGTTTCTCCAAACGGCGCTCAGACAAAACTTGCGTTAAAATATTCTTATCTGTAAAACTTGAGAGCTCGGGTGCTCATTTGAAAAGTAGGTTGAGAATCTTCAAGAGATAGATTTGAGGGCTATGGGAGGATTAAAAGTAAAAAAACGAAAAACCGTTTATTCAGGAATAAGTCACGTATGCTCTGTATGTGACTGATTTCGCAACAAATGATTGCTCGCTTTTTTAGGGTTTTCAGTGAGTGAAATTACAGCCGTAGAATTAAAATGCGGAAGTCTCCCCCCTTATCAACCATATCCCCTCGAGGTTTTCTGTGGTAAACGCACAATTTTGGCGCGACTACATGTACTCGAGATGTAAGAGTGCACTTGGGAACGGTCGATTTGTACAGAGAGAGAATAACCCTGGAATGTAAACGTAGTGTATTCCATACCCGTAGTTTAATTTCCTATTTTTGCTTATGGACTTAGATCAAGAGTTGCTCCTTTACGTAAGCGTGGATTTAAGGTTAAGGTTCCAGGGTCAAAGAAGGACGAACTAACTCTTGCCGGAGCAGCAGTTATGCAATGCAGGCCTCCAGAGGCTTGCTACTGAAGGCCATGATGGGTCACTGCAACACAGCACCACCACAACACAGCACCACCACAACACAGCACCACCGCAACACACCACCACAGCACAGCTTCATCGCAACACAGCACCACCACAACACAGCACCACCACAACACAGCACCACCATGCCGTGTTGATGACTATGGGTCGAGCGACTGAGGGGAACCACCTACGTCATATACATCATATTTCTTCGCAAATGAATAGGAGTAATTATCATGTTTGCCTTTTGACGCTGGCTGCGCAGGGCAGCTGTTTGTCGTGTGTTTGGTGGTCCGGCGACCGGAGTGCGTTTGAGCGGCCACGCCCACCGTCCACTTAAGGGATTACGGCCCCTCACGTCTGCCGCTGGGGGCCATGCGCTCTGTTACACTGGCAGACGGAGGGGGGCTTCCTTTTGTGGCCTTCTGGTGTTACCTTCTGGTTATTCCCTTCCTGTTGATGCCTGTCTGGTCTTACTGTCTGGATGTTGCCATCCTGTTTTTGCCTTCCAGTGATTGCCGTCCTGCTGTTGCCTTCCTGAAGTTGCTTTAATGTTGTTGCCTTCCTGTTGTTGTCTTCCTGTTGTTACCTTCCTGTTGTTGCCTTCCTGTTGTTGGCTTCCTGCTGTTACCTTCCTGATGTTGCTTTCCTGTTGTTGCCTTCCTGTTGTTGCCTTCCTGTTGTTGCCTTTCTGTTGTTGCTTTCCTG
>VOMN01013291.1:0-31442 GCA_014899125.1 Orchestia grillus
TGTTAGGTTCTTCTTTCCATAAATCGAAGTTCGCCCATGAGTAGTCAAAGATGCCTTTTCGTTGCTTCCTGGCACCAGAGCAATGAACTAGAAGCGCAAAGTCAACCATGTGATGATCATCCATTTTATCCGTAACCTCAATGCCTCCTATTCCTAGGTCAGGGATCGTGTTGCTGAGACCTAGGATGTTATTGGAGCAATCTCCATCTTCTGTGATCCTAATGATACCTGTAGAATACGAGTATTCACGGTTCTTTCACTCCTCCATGCGTGAAGCTTCCAAAAATGAAATTCCAACGAGGAATGAGCAGTGTAGACTTAGGAAGATGCATGAACATTATTTTGAAGGTAACACACAAAAGTACAAATTCATACGTCCGGTAATGCAAGGACCAGAACATAACATATAGAAAATATCCTACGTTCAAACTTAATGACGAACGAATTTTCGTTCGAAGAAATGCGATCGTGTGTGGCATCAGCGAGCACTGAGAAATCGTATCTCAAAGCGCGATGTGCAGCAGCACACGCGTCTGGAGCCTGTGAGCCACATGTGGCCCAGGCCTACTACACTCTACAAAGACGCGCTTGTTCAGCGAGTGGCGTAGCATAACTGGCTTGATGCGGCACCAATTGCAATTTAGAGCAGGCTGTGAACTGCACTCGGCACCCCATCGTGAGGAAGTCGGAACGAGTCGGGGAAACGAGACTGGGCTTCTTCTGCAGAAAGCGTTGAAGAATCGATTGGCAGGCGAATATAACGAAAAGAGAGTAAATAGCCGGGCAAGCCTAGCAAAAGCTGAAGAATCATTACAAGGCACAACAAACCGACGAGAAATTGAATAGCTGAATTCTGAAGAAGATGAAAACCAATCATTATTAGTTTTAAATACTGAACCAATAAACAGATGGCTTACGTAGAAAGAATGGAGAAGAACGAGTTTACCCTAATTTAAAGACGGAGATAAGATAGAACAACCCGTTCACAACAATGTGATCCCATCATAACCGAGTGATCCCATTACAGCAACGAAATACCGCCACAACAATGAGGTCCCATCACAACAATGAGGTCCCATCACAACAATGTGATCCCGTCACAACAACGAGGTGCAAATCACAACAATTTGATTCCGTCAAAAATGACCTTAAAAGTGGAGGACTTAGCAAACCGCCCCCCTCTCGCTCAAGGGTCACATGAAAATTCAGGCGGACAGACGACTACTGCCTGCCACCTGGAGCAGTATACGTTTTTATAAAGGTTACATCTTTCAAAAATGCTTAACCTGCGACAGAAATTACGATGTAATTTCCTCAACAAAGTTAAAACAGGCCCACAACGATAGAAGTGCTATATTTTCAACTAATTACAAGATATTTGCCGTTAGTAAACTTTCATAAGAACACAAAATATGTTTCAGTATTATAATTTGTCCCATACTGTCGTCCCTGAAGAAACATATTTTCTATCAGCCATGCATTTGTGTCGAGAACGTAACTGATAAAAAAATATGTTTTTCAGGGACAGGTAACATTTGATAAATTATTACATTAAAACATGTTTGGCGAATTTCAGCATCAATAAGAAGAACAAAAGTGATTTACCAAACACTTTTGTAGTAAGTCAGTAAGCGTATTATAAAATTTTCATAAATTAAGAATTCAATTCTTTATTTTTCTTCATGCTTTTGATACATTGTCCCAATTGTATTAATTGTTAAATAAACTATATCTTTTTTGGCAACTGACAAACACTTTTGCAGCAAGTACAGCGAGAATGGCATACTTTTTAGGTTTAATGTGTATAGCCTTCAGCTGAAAAATATATGTATATTGTTAATCGTATATAGCTTTTATATCTCTTAAACGTGAGAGCGCAGAGTTCAAAATATGTGAACGATAATAATAACTATCTCACATCAGAAACCAAGCAAAAGTGTAGTAACCGGATTGAGTGAGAAATTACTTTTTAAATAAAATATCGAATTGAAATATAAGTAGAGCATGAAAAATGTCACACGCGTTAGAGTATTATCAATAGTTCTTATAAAAAATTTTTAAATTTTCATCAGTTGGTTCTATTCTCAACTAATGCTGGACAGAGGAGACAAACTAGCGCTAAAACTGATATCATCGTGCTCTAGAAAGTGCAAACAGTAGTCTACAGTCGTAGGAGGCGTCTATGTACTTTTCTACCTTTTCTAAGCGTAGCACTCCGGAGAGTCAGCCCCAGTTTGCACGGCTACGCAGCAGCTACTGCTTGCCATCTAGCCTCCGTGGGAAGAGCCCGTGTATCAGTGATTCACTTTAATAAATACGACCGCATGTCATGATGGACTGATCAAAGCAAACTCATGTGATTAGAGAGACACTCGCTCACAATCAGGCCAGAAGACGGCATATAATCATGCTCATTAAGGCCCCAGGTCTTTTGATATCAGACACATCGAACACAGTGGATGTGGCTTCTATGTCTCTGCCACCGTAGTTGACCGGGCTACAATGGTTCAAAGAACGCTAATGCTATACCTGTGCCTCTCACAGACATCATTTTCATATCATAGAGGAGAATTCAAACGTATTGTCTCATTGCTTCTATTGAATTAAAGTGCTCTGATTTTGCTTCACGCATTTTCGTACTCCTTCCAGAATATTTAGGTGGCCCCAAAAAATCTTCTCCCTCTTTGCCCATTGACTCAAATATTTTTACCTTCAACTGATATGCGACTAACCCATGCCGTTACTGTTTTAATTTAATTTTCCACAATTTACCGCATTTGATTTTATTTTGATATGACATGCATGTGTGAATATCGCAGTCAAAAAGTAAGTACTTTTTTGGGACTCCTGGGATTTTATGAATGAGGAAGACGGAGATACTTTCTAGATACAAAATATTTTCATTTCTCTCGATCACTAAAAGTCAACATATTGATTCATTTATGTCATGGAAACCTCTACTTTACATGTGTAATTTGCACATTTATAACATAGCTCAACCTAGAGCGAAAATTTAGGAGGTAGAGAATTATCACTTTCCTTTAAATAAACTCAGACCTCCACGGGCTTTAAATTATCTTTCTCGCATTGTTTAATTCTATTTTGATTTTGATTAAATCTATTTTTATTTAAACTAAATCTGTTTTACTTGTAAATGATTTGGAAGCATCGAAAATGATGTATATGTTCATTTATCAGTTATTTGTATTACCAATTTATTGTTTTTTTAGGGCCTCTTTATATAAAGTTACCTTACAGGCAAGACCCTCATCTCAAAATGTCATTCGTTCACCTCATTTCATTATCCTGTGTTTTTAGTAAACGCCTCTTTCGCTTGACTTACAAGTCTCAAGCTTCATCAAAAATCGTTGTAACGTATTATATTATCCCATCATGAAATTGTAGTTTCGTCCTTTGACTAGCTTCATGTTGTCTCAAAGTTTAACACTCCCATCACTGGTACCCATTTACCTCAGTCTATTTACGAGCCCTTTTTTTCAACACATCAGTGGTACGTCTGCAGATTTCATCATTTCTGAGATGTTTCGGAGAGTAGCAGTTTCCAATTTCCCTTCATCTCCCACCGCGTGACCACTCCACACTTGCGGTCTCCCCATCTTTGCTGAGCCTCAACTTCGCTCTGAACAAAGGCTCTATAAGAAGCGCTCATTCTATCGGCCACACTTACGAGGAGGAGGGGTGGCAGCGGGGCCATCGATTGTCTCGTATTCGCCTGTTATTCTTATTGTATCGCGCGGGTGAAGTTCTTCACAGAGCCGCCGCCCCATTTGTTTGTCGAGAGACCATTAGATCACGCTTTAAAGAGGAGCTGTTTTCGACCCAAACACGATCAAGGCCGTTCGACGTCCTCAGAAATTGAGTCTATCTTTCGCTCTATGCTCTTACGTCTGAACAACAGATCATTGTTCCATCGAAGATAGTATTTTTCTTTGTTATGTTAGACACAAGAGTGCATTTTGACTTTAGCGCTGGCATGTGGTGACACCTATAACAACAATTACATACAATGAGGGTTTCCCGCTGGATATTTTGACGCTCATATTTACTGTCTACGAATTCGACATACATCCTGAAATTACATAATAACGAAAGTTAAAAGATGGGACATCCGTACGATAGAAATAGACGATGTCTGCGATGAACCCAAATGAGCGGAACCAATGCGAGTGACTGTGAAGTATTCGAATTAATGAAAATGATCACCAGATCTAGTAAAATGAAATACTTTTGTCGGTAGAGTTGCAATATTTACAACTTAATAACATTTTATGTGAACGATTCGTTACATAAAGACATGAAATGAGGTAAACTTATATTGCAAAACTGACTCGATCAGGCTGCACATTAGAGCTCACAAACCAGCTGGATCAGGGGAGAAAACCAACCCCGTCGCGTAATCTGCACATGGTGCGTGCTGGCGTCTGTGATGGGACTAAGAAATCAGAAAGAACCAGAATCCTGGCAGTCTCAAAATGTTTCGATTATCAGAGAACTAGGAGAATTAATTGAGAGTACCATTAATATCCAGACGGTATCACGAGGATTAGCGGTAACATGAGTGCCTACGGTTAATAATAAAGTTAATAGCATCGAGCGTATCGGAAGTGTTAGGAGTATCAACGTATTTGACGTATCAGCAGTATCGAAAATAAGAGAAAAAAAGAGTAAAAGTAATACTATCTTCATGAAGGCTAATCTACACTGTTATTGTCCTTAGTGGCCAATATATGCTGTTATTGTTAACTAACCAATCCAAACTGTTATACTTTGCCAATTGTTATGGCAATCTATACTGATATTAAAGAAGCAGCGTCAGGCACACTGTTGTTCAGTCCGTCAAACCTCATTTAACTCATAATCTAGACAATAACACCCTCGTAACAGTTCCTTCCTTTCTTACTCGTGTGCAATGCTTTTCAATAATTAGAAATGAGTGAATTTGAAGCGCAAAAACTCAACAGTAAATTTAAGTCTACATCCGTATCTGGAATACGACTGTAAATTACAGCAGGAAGAGTTTTGTCTGGGATCAAACTCAAGCTTCCAAAAACAGCTTTGGAAACCATGCAGATCTCATAGGTACGTCAGAATCAGCTGAAGTGATGTGAAATGAACGGAAGAATCTCGAGAAGAGAAGGCCCTTAATGTTGAGAAACAGAGACGCAGGTGAGAGAAGAGACTGGAGAACAGAGACTGGAGATTTTGATCAGAACAGAGACATTACAACTGAGAAGAAGAAACATGACATTGCATGAGATAAAAAATGTTCTTACGGAAAACAGAGTCGGGATAGAGAAAAAAAGCAACTTGAGTGATGAAGAAGCACATTGCCTATTCCGGCATTCGATAACAGCGCTAGGGCTGCTAAAATCCATGGCATCAGCACGATAACGCATGAGCAATAATGTTCCATACAAAATTAACTTTCAAGGGAAAGTTTTCTAAATAACGCAAATCTAAGCATTTCCAAATTTATATATGTGCAACAGTCCTCTAAGTTCCTAGGGGTGTTATTTTACAATTTTAAAAGCCATGATATCACCACGTTTCCAGCTAGAGTTGATTTAAAAAAAAATGAAGATAACTGCTGGACAACCGCTGGTCGACGATGACGCGTCATTCTTACTTTACCTGGAACGTCATTTTATAGAAAAGAATTTTATGGTACGCGTCATCATAGAACCTTTATGAAAAAATGCATAGTTTTACTCCTTCATTTCTGTATTTCGGAGCTTCATATCACTTCATTACAACGTGAATCTATGTATAGGCGAAATTCAGTATTATCACGTATACCAACGAAATGTTAACCTAACCAAATTCAATGTTGAATGCTTTTAATCGTATGCGTATATTCTTTTAGCCGACACAATTCACTGTGTGTTTTTGAATACCAGCATTTTTTAATTTCCATCTCATTGATATTTAATATTTTGCAAAATAATAATTTTATAGTTCTACACTTTACTTATATGTAATGTACGTAAAACAGCATCATTAATCGCAGTTTTCGAAGAGGTACTAGTTTTATATCAATTCATTCAAAGAAAATATGTTCATATTGATCACTGTTTAGAAATTCATGCATAAAATATGTTGATTACCACTGTATAAAATATTTGGTAAAATATATTCATAACATAGGGCGACACGGAAAAAATTAACTGTTGAAAAGTCCAATAAAAAATAGAAAAAAATTATAACTGTCATGATCCACCAGATGATTTAACATAGCTGTTTTTTCTACTTTCGAATAAGTTTTCACTTCAATGAAACCTATTTTCATTTACGTCAATTATCTATTTATTTCATCAAGTATAGCTTATCATTTATGCTTATTCTATTTTCATTTAGATTAATGCCAGTTTCGTATAGATCTTTATTTAAATTAATTCTATTTTCATTGTGATTAAACCTTTGCTCGTTTTTATTTAATATCATAGAATGGGATAAAAATATTTTCAATTCCGGGGAAATTTTTTACATCGAATACCTTTTCATTTGTTTTCAATGAATTTTCACTTAGATTAAACCAACTCAAACATGGTATATTGAAAATAGTTTCACGCTATGTCGCTATCAATGTAGGTCAGTCCATTAGAAAAAATATTTTGCCACGTTTTCGCCTCACATTAAAGGAATTCATATTTTTCTGACTATGAATATCTTGTGCAGCAATAAGCAAATTCACCTCTCACGTTCCTAGGCCAGGGAGTGAGCAAGGGAATGAACAGAGAAGCAACTTCACTTTCCTGTTAACTTCCTGCACACCTTCAAAACACGAGCACAGAATTCTCATTTTCTGTTTAGCTATTATAACTCATAATTTTAGAAAAATCTATTTTCAAAGTGATGGGATGGCTCAATTCGTTTTAAGATATAATACATTTATAAAATACCCTTTTTATTCTTCAAAAATATCAACATTTCGAAATATTCCAAAGAAATTATTTATATTATTGAATCAAGGCACTAAGCTCGAGATCTGAATCAATGATAGTAGAAAGGTCAATGGAGAGAAGATGGAAATCTACCTGTTTTACGAGCTCGTGAGCCGAGACTCTTACAACAAAACTTCCTCGCTAAAAGAATATAAAATTCTATAGAACATGAATAGTCAAATAACGAAAGTAATGCTATGTGCCCGTATGATATGTCATTTTAATAGCTTATTTTTAACGAGGGAATTGGGGTAGTAGGAGTAGTCGTAGTAGTGGTAGTAGTAGTAGTAGTAAGTAGTAGTAGTAGTAGTATTAGTAGTAGTAATAGTAGCATAAAGTGTAACGCTTCAGTGACTCAGACTACGCCACAAAAAAAAGAGAAAGGACCATTTAGTACGGAGTGTACTCGTAGATGGTATGGAATGTAGAAAACGGGGAATCTGTGAACTAGGTGTGTTCCCGTACAGAATCCTCTCCGTATAGAAACGGCTAGTCAAGAAAAAAGCGGACGAAAAGAGAAAGAAGCGATAACAAAAATGATGTGAAAATTGAAGGAAGAAAAGTGGACACGAAAAACAGAAGTCCCGAAGGCCTATGTATAGCTGAAGTAACTTAACAGTGATAGCGTCAATACCAAGTGGCGTTAGTCCCTTCATTCATAATTCATGCGAGAAAAAAAATCTCGGCAATATGGTTCGAAGTGACGGTACCAGTCTCCCATGGCTCTGTGCGTGAAGGCAAGCGATTTGAGTGACAAACTCAACTCTGCTCGTCTGCGCTGCGCAAGTGAGGAACGGGTGGCGACAGACACTGGTGGTATACTCATGCCATTCAAGTGGAATGCCTTCCCATTTCTTCAGAGCTGGAGCAATTTTTGAGCAGTGCAGCCGCTTAGGTCTTGACGAACGTCTTGTTCGGTCTTTATTTGCAGCCGCTAATTGACTCTCAGCCCAGGATTCCTTATTAATTGGGACTAATGAGCTTAATGAAGACCTGCCTTGACGACCGGCCCTGTGACACGCTCTTTCTCCTCAGTCCCACGACACTGTCCCTGGATATTTTAATTCTGCTCCTACTTCCATTCGGTGGAATTGCCGAGACATGAGTTGGGCGTACTGTGTACGTAAACTTATTCAGAAACTTGAGTTTTTTAACATATTCCGGTGAAAAAATGCTTCATGAAATTATAAGCGGACCAAGAAAGTTACAAGTCAATTGTCTGACTGAGAAAGTTATAACTGAACAATAAAGGCTTGGTTAGACGCCTTCACTGGCGGTACGTGGAGGTTGAGTCAGAGGTCCGTGACCGAACAGTTCAGTCATTATCTTTCAGTGGTCAATCAAAGATCCTCACTGATTTAAAAATCAGCGCACTAACTTTGATGGGTTGTATTCGTAACGATTTTTAATGAATTTTAAATCACTTGATCGCTACACTTGGTATAAATTTGCCTTTCGAGCCGCTGTTTTTCTCGATTCCCTCCTTAATCCATGTTCCTCAGGTCAATAGTTGTGTTATATATGTTTAACTAGGTAAGACAATATCTGTAAACATATTTTGAACTCGTTAGCTAAGCTATTGTGGGGGCAGAACATAAGCCATCTCCATTCTCAGGTCCGGGAGGAAAGCTCGCTTCCTTGTAAAGATATAACACATCGTCTTTCGTTCACGTCTCTGGAGGACAGCACGACACAAGGCGTTGGAAACTAACAAGTGATAGTTCGTCTTTTTCAATAATCCATTACCTTTTTCATGCGCTGAAAAATACAGTATAATTATACAGCAGCGTGTCCTCGTACAATTTTTCGTTGTCGGGAGGGAAACCGTTCTTTGAAAGACATAATGAAGGTAACGTAGGAGAAGATTCTCAGTTCTCTCGTTACTGAGGCCTAACTGACGGTCACATGAGCCCGTCAAACTAAAACGAATCGAGCATCCTGACGGAGCGGTTATAACAAATCGTTTCAATGAATGAATTCGCGCTGTTTTCGTAAATCAGTGTGTACTTTCTCACTTTATTTCAAAATTGGTGTACCAGAAAAACTGTGAAGAATTGCTAAAACAAATTGAAAAAAATAATGATACAGTGGTACAAAATTATTGAAAAATGGGAATTCGATGATGTACATATTTTATGAATCAAATGTAAACCAAAAAATACTCCCGAAGTTAAATTGAGCCCCGGTTTGAATTTTTTTATTTTTTCCAGCATATCTTCTCTTGAGGCGTCTAAAGATCATCCCTACTCAAAGTTGTCATTAAACGTGGACTTCAATTTATGGAACAGTTATTATTCTTCTACACTTAACTTGTATTTTATAAAAGGAGGAATCAAAATATTAAACTTAAAGATGTATTAAAGACCAAAAATATTACTATTAGAAGCGACGGATGACATTACAATACAATTTAAAAAGTTCAAAAACAAGTAGAAGGAAAGAAACAACGCTAGCCCTACGAAGACTACGAAAGCAAAGATGAGAACACAACATAGCGCTCCTCTCCAGCTGAACGTTGTACTTGTTTGAGGAGGGCTGGCGGCACAGGCGTCGGCCGCCCTAGCGCCAGTAATTCAGTTCATTCGAGCGCCCTGGAGACGCCTCCCCGCTGCCGCAGCGAGTGCCTCGTTGAGGCTTTGCCTCATTTGAGGCGATTTGCTCGGCTCCGTTGTCAGCCTCTCGGTGAAAGCATGAGTAGGTTAAGCCTTAATAATAAGCGATGCTGCAACAAAATTTTAAGCCTAATAATGACATTTGCATAAGCAGACAGAGGGGCAGTTGCTCGGCCGTACAGCGCACCCCTGAGGACCGCGGCACGCCACCGCTGCAGAATAGAACACCACGCCGGTCGTGTTCCTCTGACCTTTCCTTCCTTCTTTCCAGGGGGATTTCATACAAATCATTTGGAGATTCTTCGTGAGGCGGGAACGTTGATCTCCATAGTCGACTCTACAGTTGCAGGGGAAAGCGTTGGATATTTCAGTTGAGAGCGCGATATGATAACTCACTTTCTGCTCGTAAACTGCTGTTAAATTGATGACTCTTCCTCCACATTTGCATTTGTATTTCCGGTGAGAAGTGAAATTAATTCATTTTTTCGTAACTGATGTGGAAATTACTGGACCATTAATTGTCTGTATCATGTGAAAGAAAGCAAAATGTGTGAATGTATAGTTTCAAAATATGCTGTATAGTTTCATGCAAAACAATGTATGCAAAATATGCAAAATAATGTATAGTTTCAAAATATGCTGATCCAAGCATGCCAGTACAAATTGGGTACTTGAGAACGAATTTAGGATACATTTCCTACAAGTACAAAAAAGACTGAATTAAAAATGTAATGAAAAAAATGTTTTTTAAACATTTTTCATCCAAGTATAACTTATGAAAGCTTTTGAAACAGGCCTAGCTTAAGTAAGATTCCCACGCAGGTCCCCTCACGTACTGCTTGTACATAATAATAATAATAATAGTGGGGTTTTCCCGCCAAATTCGAGACAATGTCGATCTAAGGCGTAATAATGTACTTATTTATTCAGAGATTGTGACTGCTTGTACATATGTGAATATAAATAATTGAAAGGTGTTCCTCTGAAGAAGGAGTAGCTGTAGATCTTATTGTCATAAATGAATACGTAAGAGATTAGTAAATAATGAAAAATGAAACTGGTTCCTAACCTAAATTTATACACGAGCTATAAGAGTCGGTTTCGATGTACGAGCCTCAGATTCGTTCCATAATATGTAGAGGCATCATTGTGCCTCTTCAACGGAACTTGGAGCGGTGCGAGTGCGCAGGTGTACTGAAACACTTCGAAGCATCCTCAGCTCAGAGGCCTCCAAGCCTTCAGGTGCCCCTTGACTCTTGAGCCTCCCAACTGGAGACACTGCGACGTCACTATAGCGGTGAAATGTCCCTTGGTTTCGTGTCTCCTCCGCATGACATCTGCTGTGCTGCAGTACGTACAGGGCTTGAGTTCACTGTGTTACATATGGTGAAGGCAACAAATATCCGATACATGGTCGAACGCTGATTTACCATAGTTAAGTAACAGTAAAGCAATGAACAACTGAATACTTTATTTTATTTTTATGTCAGCTGATTATTAAATCGGTAAAAGAATATGCAAAAGGAGAGCATCGATATAATATCGACAAAATTTTTAGATTATCGCCTCAAAAAGTACCCAACTCACCCGCGAAATTAGTTTTAAGGCGATAATAAAACGCCCTCGAACATTCAGCAGTGGCTTAGGTGACGGGAATGTTGTAGAACTTTCTAGAAAAATAATCTACTTCACCCGCGTACAACAGAGAGCTGCTGAGAGAGAGGTCATGGTCCAACACTCTAATTCTAACATTGCGAAGACTAAAGAATTCCGTGAAAAGGCTATAGGGTAATTTTTCAGTTACATAAATGTGGTGTGGGCAACTCAAAAATTTCGTCATATTATTCATCGTAAATAGTTCGACACATAGTTTGTCGTAAAGACAAAAATCGAGTGACTCGATTTGAACTTCAAAAGGGTTTGGAAGCGGCTTGGATGTATGTACACATACATTAAAGAACACAGTTCGAGTAGTTCATAGAAATAAGGGGTTCCATTCTAACACACGACCAGAAACACCTTTATTGAAGTGAATTCACATCGAAAATCGTCTGAATTTTACCAAGATACGTTTAGAGAAGCTTGCACGTTTTTGTGACGCTGCGTTTCGATTTGAGGAAACGAAGTTTGAGTCATTTGGGCGGAGCAGCGTTAGTCACGTTAGGAGGCAGGAACCTCAGTGCATGATTTTATTAATGCAATCCCAACAGTGAGGTTTGGGGGACGCAGCAAAATGCTATGGGGTCGGTTGTATTCTGCAGGTCCTGCCAAACTCCATATTACTGAAGGGACAATGGATGCTTTGATGTATCGCATAATTCTGGACCATAATCTCTTAGAACCTGAAAGTGACTTGAAGTTTCCCAGATGATTCACATTGAAACAAGATAATGATCTTAACTATGCTATCACGGCCAATGCGATGGGGTTTCAGCAGAAGGAAAGCAATGTTATGGGATGACTAAGTCAGTTGACAAACTGACAATTTTTGCAAAAACCTTATAAGTAAATATCTTAAAAAGATAGAAGTTGCACCAGCGCCGAAAGGTGATATCACCAAATACTAAGGGCTTCTCATAGATTTATCGGATACTCTTGGAAAACATTCAATTGATATTTTTGTTATAATCAGAGCAATGTTTTACTATTTGTGTATTCTGATACCACATTAGAATTCGGCGTTCAAATGTACGTGAAATATGCAATTTCTGATTACTAGCTTTGCTGTCGTGTAGCCATTGTAAATAAAATTTTGACTCTGTTTCGAGCAATTATTCTTCCACTGTATATTACATACTACTGCAAAAGCTGCTCATACAAAGTGAAAAGTGGATGTTTTTAAACGTATACTGTATGAAAATGAAATAAGATAGCTTTACGTTATTTTGGAAAACATTTTCCGAAAAGTGCATTTTGCCGTATGTTGTGAGCGTTCCGTGGATGAGGTGGAACCTTCAAAATATACTTGGAACAATTTTAATGATAAATAAATGAACTAGCATGATAAAAAATTATCAGTTCCCTGGATATGTTCGCGGTTGAAGCTTCATCCCACGTAAAAACTAAACGTTTAGGTAATTCTTCAACGAAATAACGAAGTAAAAGACATGTTCAGCTTAAGAGCTCTTCTTTGTGATAGTAATTTCATGTGCAAGACATAGACTTGGCCAAAATGGTACCAAAGATACTCGCTAGAAATGCCAATAATATATGCATGGAGCAGACAAAAAAAAACGGAACTCAGGAATATCAAAATATCGATATCAGAAGATGAAACTTGACGTGTAAAATATTGATAAAATTTACATTCTAAAATTCTATATTTTATACAATCCTGCAGCATTTACTCAGTTTTACTACATCACTAGTGAACATGCCATCCTAAAAGGGATGGCCAAATGGTGTTAAATTCTTTTTACTGTAACTCTGACGCGAACTAATGTTATTTTTAGTTACACTGTTAGTAAGAGCCAGTTAGTATCACGAGACCCGGCTCTCGCTGTTAGTTTTAGAGCACAAACCTAGGAATTTTCTTTTATCTAAATCATTAAAAGCGTGACAGAGAGACGGACCAACCAAGTAAGCAACAATTGTGGAATACAGAGAGATTCTTACTACTCTCTCCGCTAGTGGTAAGAACACGCCAGAGGTAAGAACCTGCCTGAGGTAAGAACACGCCAGAGGTAAGAACCTGCCTGAGGTAAGAACATGCCAGAGGTAAGAACTGGGGAATTACTCGCCGGGTTTCGAGCCCACGAGTGGTGATGGTTAGTTGAAAAAGAAATTGATCTTACTAAGCAATGCTGCTGCTGCTGAGGGTGGCATTTTTTCCATCGCTCAAATCAATGGGGGGATTATGAGAATATTTTATATGATACTCTCGAAAATAACTGAAAAATTCTGCTCGGTTTTTGAGGAAAAAATTTCCATGATCAGAATTTTTTCAGAAGCGTTAGAAACAAATGACAGCCGATGATTGTCTTTGCATTCCTCATAGTATCTGAGCATCAATTCTTCCCCTCTGATCTCATTCGAATCCGATTTTCGTGCGTTCGCAGCGACTCTACAGATTTGATTTCATTTGAAGATTGAAAACAGGAAAGAAAAATGCTTCGTAAAAAAATGCTCTTTCACCCCCTACTCTAAGACAGAAGGAGAACTACAAGGTTATGCGCAGGGGAGATCTCAAGTCTCTAAATTGTTAAAGGTTGAAGACACATCTTATTTGACATACGACTGTGTAGATAAAAATAACATGAATCTTTTATTAAGATCGGAAGCTTTCGCAAAAGATTAATTGTTTACCTTTGTAAATTTGGAAAAATAGGTGCTCACCTGGGGCAGAAACTTGTCATTTTTTCTTCTGTCGCTGAATAAAAGCTGGAAGCACATTTTTGCGAGGCGTCTTTCATTCTCATTAATGTCGTGACTGAAAATGCCATCAAGGTGCCTATAACTACGTAAGAGCACATGCTTGAGGGCGTGTGAACGTTTCGCTTGACCTGCAACAAAGTTTTACTTTTCCCTAGTACATTCATTGTCTGAGATGATATGATAAAAAAGTCGCCGCCTCATTTACTCTTCATTAAACTGCAATCAAAACTCTATGGAAGGCTAAAATATTGTATTTCAATTCGTGCAGAAAAAACAAGTGAATATAAATCTTGCCGCCAGATTTCCTATTAAAAAGGGGAGGCTTCTTCATGAAGGTGTTGCAGAATGCATCGGACAATAAGAGGCAGCTATAGAACAGTTTCGCTTGATGCACCTTTGCTCCGGGATCAATTTCTTCCCCCGGCTTGGGGACCAGGGCTCCAGTCGCGTGTGATGGGCCAGTCTCATTCTGTCGAGCGCTCACCTACAAAGGGCAGCTAACTGCCCGCTGCGGCGTCCCTACCAACACTTATTCTTTCGCTTTTAAACGAACGCTTTTTTCTGAACGGCCAGAAAAATTGTGTGCAAATATGAAATGAGATGTATCAATGCAGCTCAGATATGTAATGCTACTCATTTTTAAAAATTTACTACTCTGATTGATAATTTTGTCACATAGTAGAACATATTTCACAAATTAATTCCGGAAATTATCATGCAAGATGATCCAACGCTGGACCTTTATTAGCACACTATGACTGATAATTCTAAAACATTTTTGGTATATCTCTATTTTTACTTTTTTCAATTTTTAATATGCGAAAACAAGAGAAGACTTCTGGCTTTCTGAATAATCCAAAACGATCACGACTAAAGCTGAGGTTGGAATTCCATATGACGGAAGGAATCAACTCGCTAGTTGACCATCGAGATTCTGTAGAGCAGCGAACTGCTTCTCAGATGTGAAGACATTACGTGGCGTTTGGGGGCACGAGGGGAACGGGGGGCGTTTATGAAACGGGGCAATCCGAAACGGGGCAACCCGAATATTGGGGGCGTTTCCCTTCAGATTCGGGTTGAAGGAAAGAAACGTGGGGCAGCGGTTGGGAGACCTTGTGGGGTCAAAATGATTTCTAAAAATTCTACGCTGAAACGCAATACAAAAATATATGACTGAAATTGTATTCTTGAACGAAGAATGAAATTTCATGAAAGTTACGAGTAGCAAATAAGGGTATTTTTCATTTTATGTGAGTAATGTTAATAAGGTTGTGCATCACAGTGAAATATCTCACTAGAAAAATTGCAATTGCAAGGAACATATCGCCTGATATTAAGTGTTCAAGTTGATCTGCGTATTCATATTTTTACTATATGTGCCTGAAAACGGGAGCCTTCCTACATGAAGCAAGTTGTCATATTATCTCTCTACAACACTAAAAAAATGAAAGCTATCTGTATACTGCAGTTTCCATAAATAGTTCAGTCTGCCTAAAAAGTGCAGTCTGTTCAAGCTGTCCTGCATACAAATGTTTAGTTCCTCTTATGGTGCATTTATGTACCCATACACTGCAGTGTGCTATCGTGGTTGACTGGAAAAACTTTTTTTTGTCCAGTGCGTCGAGGGGAAAGTTACGTTCTTCAGAATTCCAATATTACGTGAATATGCAAGCATGTAATTAAACTGTATTTATAAAGCAAATGCAGTGAATTATCTAATGACAAAAAATAAGATTGCAATCCACATGCATGACATACATATACCTACATCGCATGAAAAGAGGTTCATACTCACGTCGACTATAACTCCTGGGACGTCGAATACTTGTTTCGGCCTCTCCTGTCCATAGATATACCTGTTGTGCAGGGAGATATATTGGTGAGTTTAAGAAGCAACTAAAAGACTCGTAATGCAATATGATAAAATATATTAAAGCTGAATTTTTGTTGATGTTGTTATTCACCTGCCCACTACTGTCCATTTTAGCTGAATACTGTGAAATCATAACGAAAACTAGGTATGAGACAATGTTTTCGGGACTATTCCTTTTTTAATCGATGAAATTAAATTCATTCCTCGTAAACATAAAACACTGAAATTTCTGGTGTCTTCGCACGAGTTCAGCAATCTTTGCACTGGCGTTTCCTCGCATTCACCCTACCAGATGGATGGAATTTCGAACACCTACTTTGAATACCTAAATAGCTGTCAAACTTTGCATTGTTCGGTCATAATAATGAACTTGTTCTGAATTTGAATCCTTATTTTCCTACCGACACGCCCTAACTTTCAAGGCTCCGAGACGCTATTTCGGATATGTCTCCATAGAGTAAAATGTGTTTATTACTGCGAAATGAAACATATATTAAAGTTTGTTCGAATAAGCCTGAAACACCTTGTATAAAAGCAAACAAATCCTTCCTTTTTGTCCGCTCCGATTCTTTAAGTTGTCACATTAGTGAATTGCACTTTTTCGCAGTTTAAAGTATAATAACATGTAAACATGCAAAACACGATAAATTGCCATAATCCTAGCTAACCACATACCCATTGAGTCCGAACATATTGCACCGAATTTTGTTATCAATAAAGTGGCAGAAAAATACAGTCTGAAGAAAGAATATTGGATATTTTACTGACTTCTTATCAGTATTCTCCTCAACCATAATATGAATAAGCTCTAGTTCAAAACGACCAAGTTCAATTCTCATGTATTATTTCTTATCAGTGCTGCACAACATTCATTTAACGCATCTACAAGTCCTTAATGGCATATTAACTTCACGCTGAAAAACATTCCTAAACATAGGCAAAGACACACAGGAACCTTTGAAAATAGACAGATACAAGAACCCTTAAAAAAGGCAGACACACAGGAACTTTTGAAAATGCGCAGACACACAAGAACCTTCGAAAATAGGCAGAAACACACAGGAATCTTTGAAAATAGGTAAAGACATACAGGAACCTTTGCAAGAAGGTAGACACACACGAACTTTTGAACACAGGCAAAAACACGTATGAACCTTTGAAAATAGGCAAAGACACACAGACCACAGACACATTTGAAAATAGGCAAAGACTCACAGACCACAGACACATTTGAAAATAGGCAAAGACACACAGACACATTTGAAAATAGGCAAAGACACACAGACACATTTGAAAATAAGCAGAGACACGCAGGAACCTTAGCACGCTACCAGCAATCTTAGTCCCAAGCAACATGTCAGATATTGTGAGCCTCACCGGAAAAATTCGTCGTCATCCTTGTACCATTTGACCGAATACATCGGATCAGTACCTTTGTCGTACTGACACTCGAGTTGCGCATCTTCTCCACGGAATTTGTAGACTGGAACAGCAACTCCATGCAAGCGCAGAGATTTTTCTTCGACCAATTTGGGTGGATTGAGTTTCTTTCTATCACTTTTATTCAGAGGCCTGCGGTCACTTCTGCCGTACTGGTAAGTAGATAGAGAGGTTGTTTCACCATTGGGTGCTTTGTGGCCGACATTTGAAGAATGGTCTCCGCCCACGGAGATGCGGGTGCTGACTTCACTGTAACGAGTGTTAAAGGAGCCGTCCCCCGAGTTGTATCGGTTGCTATAGGAGCTGCTTCCGCTTTTGTAGCGCGTGCGATAAGTACTATCGTCTGTATTGTAAAGACCATTGAAGGAATCACCTGCGTTATCAAGACTTCCCGTGTTTGGTGTGTAGTAACGAATATTAGAAGAGCTGCTCCAAGCGTCGAAACTGGACTTGTGGGTGCTATCACCGATGACGCTGGCGTGAAAACTTGAAAGTTTCTCTGATTTCTGCTCGTGAGGGCGATACTCTCTGTAAGCAGCAGTGTCTCGCCCACTGTTGTAGGCAATGTTGTAGGTCTCGCTGCCACTCACTGGCAGCACGCTGAAACAAACTGAAAATACATAAACTTATCAATTGCGAATATTAAATGTGAAAGAAATGTACACATATAGGGTTACCGTGATTTATGATCCGTTCCCTGATTAAACTTGAAAGTATTGCAGTTTATTATTATACTGTGAGTTAACGAGTTGAAATAATATCCATACATAATAACTGGTCAATTCATTTCTTAGAATACGACTACAAAAAAGAAATAATCAGTATTCATTCAATTTCAAAATCTGATACGAATAGTTCTTCCAGTTATTCGCTTCCAGATCCCAGCCGTTTCGCTTACGCAAAAATTCCCAAAACGAGCTCGTCTCCTCTAGTTTGGCCTAACCGTGCCAATGACCGCGGCAGCGAAGCCAGGACCCTCTGGACCTCGGCACATTAGGAGTATGTGCTGGCGTATTATCACATTTATTCTTCAAAGGTCTTAGATTTCTCCTTGCATATTTTGAGAAGCACAATGTTTGGCATGCGTAGTTCTGTAACATGTGAGCAATACAGTATTTCATTTTTCAACCCTAGATGCTTAGTCCTAAAAAGACAGTTATGCCACTCAAATGTACAACTAATTAGTCCATTTTAGTGATGATTGTTCGACCATCGTTAGTAAAATTATAGGCAATGACTCTTCTAAAATTCCTCGTCCTGTACAGCTTCATTCATTGCTCAGAGGCGTTCCGGGGGGCAATAGGTTTCAGAAGTTAATTCATATCTGTTTTTACGTATGTATACAAAAATATGTTCATTTCAGTAGTTTTTACATACTTATGCTCGATCATATTTCGAACTAAACTGAAGCAGCCGCTCCAAGCCTCGCCACCTTCGTAAAGGTAACTCATAGCAATGATGTGCTCTCGTCCACACATGTTTTAGTTCATACTTTGTTAATTGATCGACTTACTTCATCAGCATAGGGTTGCTATTACCTTATGGTAATAGCCCAATAAGGTAAAATGGACCCAATATTTTACTCATCATCAAGGTTGCTATTACCTGACCAGATTGTGAAATGGTTAGGAAGCTTGCAGAGGCAGGCACGTCATCTCTCAGTCACCCGACACGACATGTTTTCATCCCGACTTTCCTTTGTTGCAGCTCAGTTCGTGTGCATCACAGCCAGAGGTGAAACAGGAAAGAACTCACCAAGTCCCGCCTCTAACTTTGTGGTACCTTTTTTTTCTCCATATGAGCCCTAGATCTGATTTATGGCTAGTTTTTTACATACAATGTATGAGGCAGCCTCGAAAAAACAGATATTGTTCCCATTTTTAACTGCGCATGGATTTTTAACGATTTGCTGATAACTTCAAACAAGAATTCCAGAAGCTTTACACCATCACTGATGTGAAAACTTTGTTTGAAACTGACTTCGTGCTTCCTCTAACATCGCGTATTAAACTTAAACATCTTTTGTCCACTTTTCTCATGAAATTATTACACATGCATCCTACAAGTTGTCTCGCGTTTCCTCTCTTGCAGGAGGCGTAAGGTGCAGACAGTGAATATCCAACTGATATAACGAATGTATAATATATATATATATATATGTATATTCTCACTCGCACAAAAAATTAGAATGAGGCTTGTATAAGAATCCTTGGTGAGAAAACTAAGAGCTCTTACATGAACACAAGCAATCCCTTAATTAGCTACAGTCCTCATTTAGGATGAAAATACCAGCGTTGTTCTTAGAGACTCTTATGTGGAAATACTGTCGTCCCTCCGAGGAACTTATCTGTAATTTTCATTTGAGTGAACATGACGAAATAAGAATGAGTGAAACAGAAATAATAATAAGTGAAAATGATAAAATAAGAATGAGTGAGAATGAAATAAGGATGAGTCAAAATGAAATAATAATGAGGGAAAATGACGAAAGACGAATGAGTGAAAATGAAATAATAATGAGTGAAAATGACGAAAGAAGAATGAGTGAAACTGAAATAATAATGAGTGAAAATGACGAAATAAAAAGGATTCCTATTGACCCATCCTTATCCAAAATTATCCTCTGAGCATAACTTACATTTGTGAAGTGCTTCTATTCAGGATACGCTACTCTGCATATACATAGAGATGCCAGGGCACTTTATGGTGCCCGATCATCCTTTAAAATGCCTCTTAATTCAAATTCTCCATCTTGAGAGTGTTAGCATTTTAGAAGTAAGTTAAAAAAAAAACAGGTTTCTAATTTCCAATCACTGAAGATGAAAAATTTTACGTGTGCCAGAGTGGCCAGCACGGCTTACATATACATATTTTTACGCTTCTTAACTGCCTCAGGATAGTAGTTCTAAGGGCGACAACTAGGTTTACCGTAGTAAACCGCTAAAGTTAACTAGATTTATTCAGACAAGCGAAGCTAGCTTGCTTTTAGGAGCATTATCAGCTTAATGGTTCTAAGGCACGGAGTAACCCCAGATCAACATACTGTGGAAACTTCGAGATATCAGCCGGTCTGTTCTTCGATCTAGTGTCAGTTAAGTCAATAAGTCTTTGTCGTTAAAGGTAGGAAGCACAAGCTTTTGCTGTAGCACATACTTAAGAAATACAATAAACTTGATTTACATCCCCAAACATATAAGTTCTTCTCACAGCATGAACAGCAGGCTAAGCAATGTTTTGGAAACGATTCATGTTATTGAGCTGAAAGCCAGCTGAAGAACAAGCCTCTCTCTCACTGGCATTGGTCATGTAAAGGCATTTCTTTTTAGGTGCTCCCTTTGGTATAACTCGCACCTCATTTCCATTTCAATCTTGCCTGGCGTACGTGTTGGCCAAAAGCTACTCTTCTTATGCGAGACCATAACTTGCCGCTCTGTGCCTTAACTCTACGGATGATCGCCTTGCAACTTCAGATCCCTAACAAGAACAGTAAAGCTTACCCGTATTTCATGCGCAGACAGCCTTCATCTTTGAGATTTTTGCCTGTAATACAAAATTTGGAGGAGCACACGCTTGTAAGACAGAGTTTTAATTAATTCTCTTGTGAAATTAAATACACTTTCTCTTTTCCTCATTTTTTTCTTTTCCTTCAGAACACGTACAGTATTCGCTCAGCACAGACAACGCAACATGTAAAAACTTAGTTTTAACGAAATGGCTTGAAGTCAAATTGGAGGATACATAAACACTATCAGAATTTGCCGACATAAAGATGCGTTTGTGTTTTGTGTTTCTACTCATTACCTAATGATACATCAGACAATTATTGGGAATTAAAACTCTTCAAATTCAAAGATCAATCAATTTAGGTGGTAGTTCATGTTTCAAAATCTATTTTTTATTTCACTGGACGCCAACAGAACACAAAATCAAACTTCACCGTGGAAGAAAATATAAGGGTATTTGGAAGGACAATCGAACGCGATACTTAAAAAAATTATACACTTAATTTTTGAAATTAGGACAAAGAAACATGTTTGTTTTTTTTGCTGCCAAAATAGTCTCAATAACTAAAACAAACGCTTACGTTAAGCCTAAATATCTTTTCATAATTGTTCTCTGAGCTGTTAGATGCATTTTACTAAATGGAAAAATAGAAAGAAAAACTACTGCAGTGAATCAAACAGAAGTGTACTTTTCAGAATGAAAGAACAGTTATTTTATGTTCAAAAATACGACAAATATTTTTCACTAAAATTTTGAGTAACATAAATTCACTCTTAATATTTGGTACGTTAATTTGGGAGATGCACGAAACAATTGAAAAATTTAGTGTTAGTTATAGCAAAGATGGAGCGCAAACTAAATTGCAATTTCGATATAGAATTGAAGAATTTAGTACGAGCTCCGAGATCATAATAGCCTGTTAGGCAGGAGCTTATAATTTAAAGGCTTAATCTCCTTCAATTTCTTAGACCAATTTTCATATGAAAATGATAAAAAAGAACTGATACCCATATGTCTTACTGTAGTTAACTACAGTTAACGAACAGTGAATAAATGTAATGTTTGGGATCAAAAGTTTACTCACCATAGTTATATAACTGAAAAACAATTGAAAATTTAACATACTGTGCATTTTTGTGCGCTGAATAATAATTCTCTGAATTCTTATTCTAGGATGAATTGGTTTCAACAAAAGTTTTTCGAGTGCGAAAACAGATCTCTTCTCGAATTGTGTTTTTCAATACGCTTGTCCCAGCCACATGCAAATCATTTTGAAGTTCAAATCGAGCCATTCGAGGATTTTTTTACTTTACTGATTATATTTTTAGCCGCGCGGTGTTAAATTTTAGATGGATCAGTTGGCTGATATAGACTTACAGTCGGCTGATATAGACTTACAGTCGGCTGATATAGACTTACAGTCGGCTGATATAGGCTTACAGTTGACTGATATAGACTTACAGTTTGCTGATATAGACTTACAGTTGGCTGATATTGACTTACAGTTGGCTGATATAAACTTACAGTTGGCTGATATAACGTGAACAGCAGAATTGCGGCACGAATGGCTGAGGTTGATATTTTCAACATGGATGAATTTTTTGTGCAACCCAAACTACTTTTATGCAACTAAACAATTACTTCGTTGGTCCTTTCGAGCGATTCTTTATTATTCGTCATATTACAATTAAAGTGTTGAACGCATACCTTTTCATGCACTTCTCATCTATATACTAAGGTCTGCTGCTGTATGTGGACAAAGTAGTTTACTTTTCGAAATAGTTCTGCAGCATTCCTGTTACGTAAACCACTCTGGGATGTTCGAGAACTATTTAATATCGATTTGAAACTAATTTTGTGAGTGCGTTGGACACTTTTTGAGGTGATAATCGAAGACTTTTGTCGATATCATCAGAATGATTTTCTATTTGTGTATTCTTATACCGATTTATCTTCAATCTTACAAAAATACAAAAGATTTTCAATTTTCTTTTGCTGTGTTGTTGTATTACTATAGTAAATATATTTTTGGCCATGAATCGGATATTTATGGCACATACTGTAGTTTTATGTATTTTAACGAACATTGTATTTTATAGGTAATTATTCGTTAAAATAGGTAATTTTATAGGTAATTTTATAGGTAATTATTCTACTGCAAGTTTTCTTTTTTGTAAATATACGTGCATAACTTGTTTCTTTTCGTAAAATATGTTATTGCTTTCTAATTTTAAAGTATATAAGGGGTAGATTACTTTTCTAAACATTAACGGGAAGATAAAATAACCTAACTCCCATCAATAGCTTTTTAGATTTTTAAAAAGTATGTTCCATTATATTAAATATGTTACTTGTAAGTTAGACCTTAGATTAACTCCTAGGAATGTGACAATCGCTTTCCTAGATTTCACTCGTCGGTTTTTTTAATATTTGGAATAAATGATATCCTATCAAATAAAATTGAAGGTATTAAGTTCAATCATAACCATAATGTTCTTTTTGAGCCCCTGTGAGACTTTGTAGAGTTGTCCAGTTATTGTATTTGCATGATTTGTTGAGATTAGCAACATAAAATAATGGGAAACGTCATATTTTCATGAAAGGATGAATCGAAAGATGAAGTTAACTTAACAATATAAGTATAGAGTAGTAGGAACAGGACTGATCCAACGAAAAAATAATTGCAGACTCCACCATCTGCTAGTATCCATTAACTCTGTTTTAGCTTTCCCAAGTACCGTGAAAGCCGTAATGTTCATGACGTATTCCTCAGAGCATGAGTGAGCTTTTCTTCTTAATTTTATTGTCGCCTCACTGCTGAGGATATAAGTAAGCCCTGAGCAATGTGTGCAATGAAATGTTCGACGAAAGGAAAGAAATGCCAAAGTATCAAATTTCCCTAGTCACAACGATGTATAGAGCAACGATATAAGACATTATTCAGAATTGACTTCGATGTTGGTTTTATACGAAATATGACTCAGGTAACTTTAGACCTATGCAGAATAGCAATTTCCGTCGAAACAATAAAAATACTCTGCTTCGTTGAGATTTTGTTCGAATTTTCTACTATGTATTTTATAGATCAATGACACATGAATAGACTTAACATTTTTCATCACTGTACTTAGATTGAGAATTCCAGGGAATCTGTAAGCGTAGCTAGGCAGGGAGAATTGATTATAGAATCTGAATTTTGAACAATATTGGCAAAGTATCTACAACATAAATTGATTATCAAGATTCGACATGTTCGTGATATGTAAGAATTTTGAGATATTTTCACAATTAAATACGTCGAAGGCATTAATGAGTGTTTTTATTAGTGTGATATGCGAGCTTTTGGTGGCCAGTTTAATTCATATAAATGGGCCATTAGCTTAGAATGATCAACAAATAAATGGTTAGGAGAATTTTTCTTACAACTTTTAACTTGTGCTGTGCTTCATCATAACGAACAATTAAATGATTTCACTTTTATGTAGCAAACTTTTGCTAACGTAAAATTCAACTGAGCTTATGCTATGAATTAGGCAAATTTTGAATTCCTTATACGTATGTATTTTTGAGCTTCTTCCTCAGCTTGCCGTATAATATATTAATCTCTTATATAAAGACGATGGTCATCATAATTCATCAAAAATATAACGTAACGTTTGTTACCCATTTTGTAAAGTTTTCAACGATGTACTAACGGGTAAGTATCTCATTGTTTTACATATTTCTTTAGGGTTACTGCGCCAGTGACAGTGGGATAAGAAATATTTTCCAAGATTTTCATTGCTGTGGTGTTATTTACAGTATTACGGTGAAGGAAATGTAATTTTATAAATGGCTAGTAACTCACTAGTCAGGGTTGGACTCAATTTTGCCAACACACCCCCCGTTTCAGTGGACGTAGATTATTTTGGTAACGATGTTCACGACTTTTCAAATGTAGTGGATTGAAATTACTGATGATACTTTGCTACGAATGTGGCCAATGGCCAGAACGTACGAATTCTTGAAGATAAACTAGCCGTGTCGATTACAAAAAAATAAGGTGGAGTAGAGAGGAAGATTTAAGTCATACATGGAGTTTTCTAGTCGATTTCCGGAAAATGTCTGCGCAAATTTCAAACCAACTTTTAAACACACTTCATTTGAAAATTTAGTCGCCTAGGTCATCTTAACTTTTATTTTCGGATATCAATCAACCGTCTTTTGTCTGCCCACAAATCCTAGCTAGAAATGCCAACTTAGGTTGACAATTTTTACGCCATGCTCTACCATCGGCAGCAGAGCTTTTCCCTAAGACTACCACTCTACATTTTGAAATCAATTCATTAAAAGATTTGTCACATACCACACTACATTTTTAAATCAATTCATTAAAAGATTTGTCACATACGTAAGGGTTGTCGGTGAGCAGAGCCCTATGGTGGAGCAGTGAGGCTAAGCGTCTCTAGACCGTCCCCTGGAGTCGTTAGGAAGGATCACCCTTCATTAACTCCATGAAGGAGTTATCGGCCGTTATCAGGTCCGTATCAGACCGTAGGTCAGCTCTTGCCACACCCTCTCTGGCCTGATTATCACTCGTACTTGTGACCAAAATAAAGGTGCCGTCTCATATCGGTTTCGTGGCCCAATAGACCCTCAAGCTTGTCACCCAACTGAACCGTCCTCCAACTGCAGCATTTTGCTTCATCATTTTTATTATTATTATTATTATTATAACTAGTTGGTTTAAAACTCCCTAGCCACACCAAAAGTGGTCTCAAGAGAGCCAAAAGAAAAGACCATTTTAACTATGAACTTTAGAAAACGTGGAATCAGTGCACGGGTGTGTTCTCAAGGCTGTCTGCCCAGGTGCATATTCGCTGGCGCACACCACCTAGAGTGTGAGACGGTTTTTGACCAAAAATAGTATGACCTCACATACCCATATTCCCTATTCACTCGATCTTTTTCCCGGCCACTGTTTTTCACATATATGAAAAAAGTCCCGAGAGGAAAACGTTTTGTTGATGTTGAAGAGGTTAAGAGGAAAAAGATTGAGTCATAAGAAAAAATAACTTCATAAAAGTTCCAGAACTGCTTTGAATAGTGGAAAACATGTCTGGGCCCGTTCATTGCTTCAAAAAGCGAATAATTTGAAGGTGGTAAGACAATAAATATGTAACACTTACTGATTAAAATTATGAATTCGACACAATTCAGGTTACTTCTCGACCCTTCCTTAGCTATTCCATAAACCAAATATTTTCCCAGTCACTAGAGAGAAACCGATCTGAACTAGCTACGTTGAACGGCATTCAGGAAGAAATTACATCTTAAAACCTCGATTACATGAAAGTTCATTTTAATTACAAAATTGAAGGTTTCCTAAAATACGTACATGTAAATCAAAGCCTGTTGAAAGTCCCTGTAATTTGGTATTAGTTAGATTATATGTCCAACATGTTAAGGTAAACATGTATAAGGTAATGCAAATCAATAAACATGCATATTTAGCGCACTCACGAACCACAAGGGAAGTGAGCTATCTTAAAAAGAAAGTAATGGGCCCTTAACACAATCAGTCAATGTTTGAAGACAGTGTCGTCAGATATCCAAATGCGAGTACATGCATCGTGTGCTAACTTGCTCTCTGTTCAGGCCTCTAGTGAGGTCAGAAGTCAACTGATAGTCAGCATAGTCAACAGACAGTGGTTAGTTAACGGCCAACACTGTCTTCAGACACTGACTGATAGTGTGAAGGGCCCATAATTAGCAAACCCACAAGTCTGTTTTCAGGCCGCTGAAGCTTCAGAGGAGCGCCCACCCTTTCTGAGGTGCTTTTTTGTTACTTATCAGTCATTTCCAGGACGGTATTGAACCATCTTCGGAATCTCGCCTTACCTTGAGAAATCGTGTTATCTCTTATGACCTCTCCGTGCTAAACTGAAGACTGCACTGTTTCTAGTATGTTATGCCTCTGTTGTTCCTTCATTTGGCAATGGCGAACTGTGCTCTTACAGTTGTAAAGTGTCATGGCATTGGTAAACTTTGGTGTGTACTTCATAAATTGAGATAACTTTACAATTATAGATTACTCTTGATAATTGGAAACTCCAGGTGTGCTAAAAATATATTAATATAGATAGTTTGAATTTCTCCTTCCAGTTCATCAGAAATTTCGTTCGTATTTTCTGCCTTGCTTGTTTATAATAACAAAAAGTGCGGGTGAGGGGAGGCTATGTGGGAGGAAATGGAAGCTGGAGGAGGAGGAGGGAGGCCAGCAGCGCCAATGAGCCTGAACACAAACTGCAGGAGGTCTCCCGAACGTTCATATCGGCTGCTAAGGGAGCGATCTGCGTTTCTTCGCATGCTTTCTACATCCGCACGCTGTCTGACTTGAAGTCAGAGTCAGGCCGTGCAGGAATGATGGAAATTAATAATTCTCCTACAAATGCGTTCAATAATGAGAAATGTTTCTGAAGGGGAGAAGAAATGTATGTAGTTTTAAATAAAATACCAAGAATAGCTTAACTTCCCTACGTAGTAGAAACTTTACGTGACGTGCATCGGTCCTTAAACTTCACACGTTCTGCTGGTGATATGCCCACCCTTTGATTTTTCTGACGTGCATGGAATGGAAATAAAGTGTTAGGAAACATCTGTGTATGAATAAGTTCTCAGGGAGAAAGGATTCACATGAAAGAATTGTAAGCTCGGGAAGAGCGCAGGAACTAGAAGTGTTCGAATGCTAAGTGCAAAGGAATAGTGAGAAAGGGGGGGGGGGAATCGCTGAGATGATTGTTCAGGGTTGGAGAAGTGCACAGCGAGAAGTGCACAGCGAGAAGTGCACAGCGAGAAGTGTACAGCGAGAAGTGTACAGCGAGAAGTGTACAGCGAGAAGTACTGAGTGAGAAGTACTGAGTGAGAAGTACACCGTGAGAAGTACGCCATGAGAAGTGCACAATGAGAAGGGCACAGTGATAAAGCGTGCTGTGTAAAGCGCCGTAGTGAAGGAAAAACAGTAGGAGGAAAACGTACACGGGAGAATTATATGAGAATGATCTGTAGGATAAAGACGTGCAGGGACAGAAGCACAGGATAAAGCCTCGTATGGAGAGAAACAAAGGATTGAGAACACATGGGAGGAAAGTATAAGAAAATGACGGGTAGAGAGGAAAGTTTTGAATAAAGACGTGTAGGGATAGAAACGTTGGACAAAGATGTGATGGAGGAAAAGTGTAGGATAAAAATGTGTAGGGATAGAACATAGGACAGAAACGTGATAGGAGAAAACTGTAGGATAGGTCGTGTAGGAGAGGAAGCTAAGAAAAAAATGTAGGAGGAGGAAGTTTAAAAAAAGAGACCCAGAGGAATAGCCAAATTATAATTTGAAATAAAGCACACATTTGAAGCTTAGCCTACAGTACGTCGTACTGTGCAATGCTACTCAGGAGGTTAAAATCGCAATATTCCTGACCCCATATCACAGCGTGTATTTGGTGACATTAACTATTTTTTCCCTCTGCTGGTTGAACAGAAGCTGCATCGCGTTGTGCTCATTAATATTACTGCTTTTACCCGCTTTCCCATCCGAAGCTGAGGTGCAATTTGAACCAACATATAGAGCTTCGAAAAAGCCATCTATTGGAATTATTCTTGCTTATTGCTGTTAGAAAAGTTCGTGGCTTGGTACAAGCTACGGTATTTACACCTGCAGCTTTGACTGAAAATTCAAATTTGGACTAGAGGGAACAAGAACTGAAATATTTGCTCACGGTGCAAGTAGCCTGCTCTAATTTTCTAAAGTTATTGAGGGATGTTCTGTCTTAAAAAGAGGACTAGTGAAATGGTATTTAACATTTACATGGTAGTGAAGGAAAAAGCTATAACCGAGGGCTGGCTTTTATGTACATCGAAAAAGGGCTCACCGAGGGCAAGTAGGACCAAGAAATCTCTTCTGTTTGATGAGGCCAGTCCTTCCCAAGAGCTTTTCGCTGATGTTGACGGCCTCGTGAACATGAAGAATTGCTTGTGTAATTTTGCTGGAAGTAAAGATGTACTGTTAAACGAAGTCATACTGAAGAACCGTGGAATAGGTCGTTACATTCGAAAGTTCAATAATTGAACTATTTTAATTTTCTGCGAGTTAGGGCTTCTAGCTTCTCCACGTATCTGACATTCAGATCGATTAGATCACTTCGTGTCAGTCATGAGTGATAATTGAACAGGAGTAACTCGCCCTATCTTCTTACGAGGGTTGAAGATCGTAAGTAGGAGCTTCTTTTCATAGGTCTTTATTTCGACTTCGTAAGTGAACAACTTCTACTCGACACTTCGAGTAACGACACCTGAAGGAGTTGCTGGGGATTCAGGTGGCTTGAAATCCAGGATAGGAATGACTCTAGATCATGAATGAAGGGCGCTGAACTTGGATAATTAAGAACAATCTCGGAAGTGCAAACGCATGCGAGGAGCGAAGTAGAACGCATGTGAGAATAGGTTTCCCTGGGAGGGGAGGCGTACTGAGAGTCCCGTTTCCAGTGATTAGCCTGTTTTGCGTTTTTAGAGTTCCACTGTTATGATAAAAATTGGCAGAGATTGTGCAAAAGTTTGCTGAGGAATTTACCTTTGGTAACAATTGCAATCTTTAATCGTTGGGAGTCGCCCAAAAACATGTTGGTAACAATTGCAATCTTTAATCGTTGGGAGTCGCTCAAAAACATGGTAACAATTCCAGTCTTTAATCGTTGGGAGTCGCCCAAAACCTATTGGTAACAATTGCAATCTTTAATCGCTGGGAGTCGCCCAAAAACATGTTCTACATCCTTGAGTTATGACGGCGTCAGTTGCTCTGTATCTCGAAGGAACGCTCTCCGATAATTTCATCACGTTGCATCTTTGTCATTTTGTAAGACGTTTTTAAGTTGTTTAAGTTTTGAAGTGAGGGAGAACTTGACTGGCATGACCCGACTAGCTCCGCACTTCCCACTGCTCCTTGCGATGCTCCCACACCACCCGCTGCCGTCGCTCGACGAGTGGCGACGCGGGTTGCCTCCCCTGAATAAGGGCGGCGTTCTCACGCTGGCCGGCTCATACTTGCTGGCACTCCTGTCAATTTACACTCTCAAGCGACAATGCAAAGGAAAAGTCAGCCCTGAGAGAACTTTAGGAAAGTCACTGTCGAGAAACTCACTTCACACTTCACAGTCGTATTTACATACCGTTGATAGTCCACAAAAAACTTCGCTCATTTTTTCGTGAAATTTCTACAGGGGACGAGCGAAAGAGGAGTAACTTGTACTTTCATAAAATGACTCACTACTTGACAATTTTTCTCAGTAATCGAGTAGCTCTGTCATTATGTATAGCATCCTCACGATGCTGCTTGAAATTCAACTTTAAATATTGAATTCACATTAAGCAGTCGTAGGATGTCGTGCTGAAATGGGGTAGCTCTGAAATAAAAACAAAAAAAAGGTTAGATACCATTCATCCTTTCAATAAAATCGGAATAAAGAACTATTCACATGATGGTAAACTCAAGCACTGCCTAAACCAATGCTGAAATTCAGGCGCATGGAATAGAAAAGAATAAAATAGAAAATAGCAAGAGGAAAGAATCGAGTGGTCTATTCTTTGGTTTCCACCCGAGTCCCATCTCGTCAGAGAGCAAGATTAATATCTCATGTTTACATCACACCACACCATCTTTGTATACATTGTTTGGCGGCCAGACTGAGACCGAGCCAACCACATTGACGCCAACATTCGGCCACCTGATACACATTCTACAATTGAGCTCTCGTATGACGCAACAAACGTAGTCATCTTGCAAGAACTACTTTTGCATCAAGAAACATGAAATACAAGGAATAGGCCTAGAACTGTGAGCCCGACAGTAGAATAACTATGTAACATTGTTTTTCATGTGTTTCACACTGTGAAGAAATAAAGTGATATTTATCACACACTTAATGCAATGACCATGACGCAAACACGTTTGACAGCACACGTACGAGTATGTCGCGTGTGAAGTAATTATGTTCGATTAGATGAATTTACAAAAATGTACGTTACATGAAAAAACAAATAAAACAAAAATTAAAATAAAACGTAGAATAAGAGATTAAAAGGGGCAAAATGCATACATTTATTAATTATTCAACTGAGAAGAATACAATAAAAATGACACCTGTTGCTGCAACTCTTCCAGCGTGCAAAGATTACAAAGGTTCACAACGATAGCCCGATACACCAATAATAATATTACATTAGTGCACTGAACACATCAACTCACTTCAGAGGGCCCCACAATCGATCTCATGTAAATTAAGTCGACGCTGTCCTGGTACGTCATTTGGCAGTTCGCTTTTTATCGAACCTACAAACGAATGAATGCAGCACACTGAAGCTTCATCGAAAGCTGAAGACAAAATTTATGGATCCCTCAATTTATAGAACACAAAGTCACTGGTATACAAAGAAGTGCGGAATTTCTCAGATACTTTTGTTCGGAAACTTAAAATAAAAACGAATTTCATTAATGCTGTAGACTTAAGAAACTTTTGTAGCTGCAAAGCACATTCTACGCCTACTCAGTAAACCGTGCACCTACACAACACCCCTTGCACCTACACAGCACCCCCTGCACCGACACAGCACCCCCTGCACCTACACAGCACCCCCTGCACCTACACA
>VOMN01013297.1:0-32369 GCA_014899125.1 Orchestia grillus
GAGGGTTGGACCGCCATAGTTAGCGTAAAACCAATCGCTACAAATCCATTCAAGTTCCTCACCGGGTAAAGGTGGCTGTACTGCACCACAGCCCGCTCACCTTGCTGGACGCACCACTGCAGCTGGGAGTACAGCTCCTTCAGCAGAATGGGGCTCAGAACATCGAAGTACTGCGTGAACACGTCCACGATGGCGTACAGGGCGTGGTTGCACGTGGTCGTCATCCATTCCGCTTTCTGAGTTCAGAACAGAAAATGGAACTTAATATCGCGAATTCAATAAATAAGAAATAGAGCGAATTCAGCTCAACGGATGGTAGAAATTAGCTTGAACTTTGCGGGAGATTATTAACATTGAATACGCAGATGCCAAACTAAAAATTTCTAAGTAACTCATTCGTGAAGTGAATAAGATTATAAATCGTTCGTTGGTGTCGCATTAACTTCGTAACACTTTGAACACTTCCCACTACAGCGTCTAACACTCAACTCGTCGTCAACCGAAAGCGTCGGGTAAATCGTGTACAAAGAAATGAAATTAAGAGTAGCAACTAAGGGATGAAAAGGTGATTTATAGAAGAGCAAAAAATTCAAGTACTTACTGCAAAAGAACACTCTGCAACAGCTAATCTGGTTATTATTTTGCAGCAACAAAGTACTGAAGCTGAACTTCGTCGAAGCTTTAACAAATACTTTTTTTGAAGTGCAAGTTAAGAAAATATCTTCAATTTTTTAATTAAATACTAGAAAGTTATGTTACGTACTTCAAAATACATATTAAAGTGTAATTTAGAGAAAAAATGTAGCGAGATTTTCATGCACAGTTACAGGAGCTTGAGTAGAGCAAATAGTCATGAAAAAGATGCATCACCTAATATTAATGAAACCTAATCATAAAATTTTTTCAATCGAGCTCAAGAGCAAAAGTATTAAATCACATTTCTTATATTACCTCAGTAATATATTGTCCCACTAAATTACTTTAATTTCAGAGACTTAAACAAATCTTCACAATGACTTAAAAATGAAATAAAATACAATTTGAAACGCATTTACGACAACAACGAACTTTGAAACAACAATATCAAAGTTTCAGTAATACATTCGTACTATGAACCAACCACTCTCGAATTGAGTGGCATCAACTACGATCAATATACCGACTTTCAGTCCGGTAGTAGCCTGACTTCTTATCTCAATAATGTTATCCACCACTCACATTTACAAGGACAACGTGAAAAATGTCAAATTGATTTTTAGAGTATTCCACAAAAAACGCCGAGTTTGCAGTGGGGGACCATGTTGTGTTTCAATGTTTCGATGCACGTTTTCATCATGTTTGGGATCTCTTCTTACTTCAATTAATGGTGTTCAGTTTCTTTTGAGAATATTGTACACGTTATGTCACGGGACCAATTCATAATTGAACAACGCGTTTTCATCGTAAAGACATTCTCTTCCAATTTGGTGCCCTTTATGTAACACCCTATATAAACACATACCGTGTCTTGTATCGAGCAATTCAGGTACCACACTACCTAAAATATACAAAACACCTGACACTAAAGCTAGGGAGCCGTGGGGGTACCTAGCGCCTTTCCTCATGGCGTATCAGGTGTACCTATAACTACACCTTAACGTCGTGATCTTTAGTTTGAAAATGCGGTGGTAATTTCTCGCTGTGCAGCGCAGGGATATTTATCGACAACCGTGGAAACATTTGAAGTACTAAAATGGGGACCCTCTATAAAGCAGGGAAATGAGGAGCACATTTACTTACGAGTCCAAATTTCTACCGTATTCAACATAATCAAGGAAAGTTGGGGAACTCAGCGTAGCTTTTGTTTTCCACTTGTGAGCAGAAGGCAATGTAAAGAGGCAGTTAGAGCGTGTGCAGATGGGCGAGAGGGGAAGCGTCGTACAACATACCTCGAGTTGCATCTCACTGTAGGCGGCGACGCTCTGCGCGAGAGAGACGAGCCACATGAAAGCCATGCCTTGACAACGACATGCTTCGCTGCTCCAGCTACCCACCCATCCATCCATCGATTCATCACGATATTGACTGGGCATGACATTCTTTCAAGTACTTCACCCGCTAGTTCAAAATTAATGGAATCTTTGAAAAGCTGCTCTATCAGAGGCTGTGAAAAACACAAGTAAAATTTGCGTAACACAATTTGGAGAAGTGAGTGCACGGCATTTCCTCAGCGACGTACGTGAAATAAATGATAATGTGATCGTGTGCTACGAGCTGTGACTCCGCACCAGCGCGGCACGCCCACCTCGCACCCCCTAACACGCACCTCACTTTGGCTATAGTCGTATATATGTCTTTCAAAAATGTACTTTGCCATTTTTACAAAAACGAAAACTATGAGCGTTTACTGGTGCGTGCTATGGAGCGAGAGCAAAAAGAATTGTAAAAATTTCTTTAATTATGGAGCAAGTATTTTTACAGATGTCTCAGACGGAAGAATTTAATCTTACTGAGATGATTTAGTTTCAGGATCTTTAGTTTCTTCAGCAATAACAAGCTAGAGGACGACAAAGCACATAATAACATACATATCATACCTAGAATCACAAATACGTACTGTCGGCCTCAAAGAAGAGATGCTCTCAGTACGGGGATTTGCTTTCAAAAGAGTATGAAATTGTGAATCAAGGTTTTTATAATCAATGTGCGTAGTCTCTATTGAGATAATATCGTTACTTTTCA
Source organism: Orchestia grillus (assembly GCA_014899125.1). Taxonomy (NCBI): domain Eukaryota; kingdom Metazoa; phylum Arthropoda; class Malacostraca; order Amphipoda; family Talitridae; genus Orchestia; species Orchestia grillus. The sequence goes on from VOMN01013297.1 coordinate 2,722, forward strand.
ACGGTTCTAAACAATTCGTTAGAGAGAACTTTTACGCTCCAGGTACTCAGAAAATAATTTGTTAAATTACGTATGCTGATGATGAGAGTGAACAATCACATTGAGCCGTACATTACGGCATCTTGGTCACAGCCGCAAGACGCGTCAATTTAGACGAGCTCCAACATCAATTTAGACGAGCTCCAACATCAATGTAGACGAGTTCCAACATCTGCGGGTAGATGGTGCCTCGTAGTGCGGAGTCCAGACTAGCAAAAAGAACTATTTGCATCACCATGGGCGATTTTAGCAAAAATAGATAATACTTTTAAGAGTGTACGAACACTGTCAATTATACAAGATGCATTCCAATCAAAAGACAGCTCAGACATAAAACACGTATCAGAAAACCAAACCATTTTGGATGCCAATGCATCGGTAATTCCATCAAGAAGAAAATAAAAGAACTGATAAACTGAATGATGAACGAGAAACAGAGACCTACTTTCACTAAATAATAGGAAACATAAAAGGCCAAAACCTTATATTAAAAAACTCGCAAACAATCGTAACTATAAAACGATAACATACGACACCGAAGAAGAAAAAAGCCGTAATTTCAGGATGATAATGTTAATACTAAATACTAAACCAAATATTACTTCATCAACCGCTGAGGCAATTTTCGGTCTACATTGTGACGATGGGAGGCAGGAACAGGCAGGCATGCGAGGAGCGACGAAGAGCTACTGCAGGAGTTACGACACCAATTCTTCAAATCTACTTTTTAAATTATAAAATGCTCAGCAAATGTGAAAGTAAGAGTAGATCAAAGCATAACTTCGCAAAGAGTTGGAGCTTTTGAAGACGTTGGTGTCAATATGCAATGTATTCAAATGTTTAAAAGTATTGGAAAAATGTCATACAATTTGGAAAAATGGGAAAGTTGCAGAGGTTATTCCAGCTTTAAGCTCAGTAGCTGAAGCAACAGATGGAGCGCCACAGAAAGTGGCAATCCGGCCTACGGCCTGAGTCTTCTTCAAATAAAGCAACGAAATTCTAAAAAAAATTGAAAAAATTATTCACATTTTCGAGCAGCATACCTGAAAATTTTAGAAAAATAATAAGGAATTCAACACCTAGCTACAATGCAAGCGAAAATGATAAAATACATAAAAAAATGCGGAACGAAGTCGCGCACGAGCGCCTATAAAAAAGATACACACAATGTGCCGAAGAGTGAACACACAACTCACCTTCCATCATTCGAAATGAGGCTAGGCTAAAGCGATAGCCCCAGCGCGCGCTGGTGCTGCAACTCTTCAAAAAGGGACCAATGAAACTGTGCGCATTGAACGGCGGAGATGACATGATCATTTCGACGACGATGCACAGACAAACTTGACTTACTCAATAGTGAAAATTTTAGATATTTAGCGCGGTGGTCTCTTTGCATTTTTGAATCCTCGCGGTTCTGAGACAGCTCACAGGTTAAGATATCCGTGGCTGTAAGACTCAAGTTCACACATAGCTTACGTGTTCGAGAGGATATAATCAATAGCGGGATTTTGGGACCCCTTCTTAGGCCCTCTGAAACCACTTTACGGTCCACTTGAAACCATGGACCGACCACCAGTAGAGAACCACTGATCCACGACACAATGGGATTTCAAAGAAAAACTCAGTTGAAAAATGTCCTGAAAGCCATGATTGAATCCCACGACATCTCCATATGATTGAACACTTTGAGCCGCGGAAGGAAATTCCCACCACAGGCTGCAAATATCGATGCATGTGCGCGAGACACAGAGCACTTTATGGAGACAGAAAACCAACGTCGCTATTGGTCACTAAATTACCACTTGTCAGAAGGATTGGTGCGGATCCATTTTGTTGAAGTCCATTTCGAACGAATATCACAGAGGGGAAGAGACACGTCAAAATGACTTTCTAGGCTCGCAGAAGATACACTAGCAAAAATGTCCTCATACAAAAGATTTTACGAGCAAGATGTACAACACAGCTTCACTGCGGCGATTTCCAGGCGAAACAATCGAAAGGTGAAGTACAAGCGACCCCAAATCAATCGAAACGTATAATTTGACGACACAGCGTTCAAAAACATGTAGCACTAGGCATTGCAGTGTCTGATCCTGTGTTCGAACGTCAGTCCTGAACAACATTTGTTCTTCCATACGATTGAAAAATCAGAAAGACGAACACTTACCGCACTATGAGTTGCTATGGTCTCACCTCAGTTTGCTGCTCAGGTAGCTTCATGTTGTCAAATATTCGGAAAATGATCTGAAACAAGTCCTTCCACCAGTGCGGGCTGAAGCTCCCTCCGTAGTTCTTCACCACCTGCACATAGAAATATAAAGATAATGTCATGGACTGCACGTTCTCATTTAACGCACTCACGAAATATATCAGAAAGCAATGTAACACAACCGAGTTCACGCTCCCACAATAACAGTTTCTAAGAATATATACATACATCGTCATTAAAAAAAGCCCTTCTTAACCAATATTCAGTTTCATTAGACATGCACATTTAGGTTCTAATGTTTCGAATTACATTTAAATTAAAATTTTAAAATCAAGCACAGATAAATTTAAAATCTATAATTCGAAACAAAATTTCGTGCACCTACTCTGCACGCACTATTGACGTCACCACCAACCCGTGCATATTATAGTTATATGCTTATCAACGACGTACGTCAAGTAAATTTAAAGCCAGCAAAATAGTCAGTGCTCTGTAAACAAGGCTTCCGGTTAATCCACAAAATACTTCGACTTCACACTTATATAAAATCTACAATTACTCAACAAGAACACAAATTAATACAGTAAACTTGTGTGTTCGAGAAGCGGGTAGGAATAAATGCAAGAAACAACTCGAAAGAGTAGCGCTAAAGAAGTGTTCCCTTGACCCCACAGCGCGAGCAAGCAGCACTGGTTGTGTGGCCAGCACAACGCTACCTCAAAGAGGACGGTGAGGGCGCGGGTGCGCACGTCCAGCTTGCAGCGCGTGATGATGCAACTCAGCTCGAAGAGGATGGGGAACCAACCACGCACCCACACGCGGTCTTGCTCGCACACTGACATGTCCTCCAGATTGTGTTCCCTGAACATCTGCAACGTTGACATTGATGCATATGAGTGGTGCTGTATAGGAGCTCAACACGCACAAATCGAAGCAGCTTTTCATGGATATCTTGAAAATAGCCACCTATTGTAGTAATGACCTACTGCAAATCATGGTGTAGATGTGAAGGAAGGACCCATCAATACATGAATGAAGGGCATACAAATCTGGTTGATGGTTTACGCTTATTTTTCAAGACGTTACTTTAGGTCGCTTTCTTTAAATATTTGCAACAATTTACAAGAAATCCATCTACTGCTTCTCTTGAAATTTCATTAATTTGAAATTTATCGCTCTCTTTCCGCGACATAAGCTAAAGCAAGTGAAGCCACACATGTCGACTGAAGAAAATTTTTTCTGACACGGCATCGAATTATTGCGAAAAATAAGAAGACTTTTTCCATTCTGTATACTTGGAAGATTGACCACACTTTCCGAGTCACTAGAAGCTGCCTTGCTACATAATTCCCAAGAAAGAGACTAGCTAAGAAAAAGAATTAAAAAAATAGGAAGCGCTCAGCAGTCACTATTTGGAGATATTTTGGATACGAATAAATGCTTCCCAAGTACAATCAAACTTGACGCATCATGCTACACACAATGCAACAATGGAACTCATACCAATAGAAGTAATCTGAATAGATAAATAACTCTGTTTTCAGTTTTTTTTGCTGCATAGAGGCTGATTCCCTTTACCATGCAAGAAACTCAAAATGAAATGTGATATATCGTTAAGAGTATCCGGTATTCCAATTGTTCTGAATCTTGTTCAGCTCACCTTGGGTTTTTCATGTACATATTTGGCACAGTCCCTGATGAGAGCGATGGCCTCCATGCTGGTGTCTGGGAAGCCTGCGTTGCAAGCGAACTCGCTGAGGCACTTCACCGAGTCTTGGAACGAGTCGATCACAGTAATGAAGTGCTTCTGGTAGATTTGACCTGCGCGCACAAACAGCGGGTGTCGTCATACAAAACTAAAAAGCGCTGTAAGTACACAAAAAAGAAATCTCATGAAATTTCAACGAAGGATCAAGTTCACGAAACTAACTTCACTCTTTTACTTGGAAGATTTATATTTTAAATATGAAAACTGACACTAAGTGCATTTTGACGCAAAAATGACTCGAAAATTTGCAAGTCTTACGAAAGAAGAAAGATAAATTTCTCAGTTAAAATCAGTCATTCCTCCGGTCGATATCATATTAGCAAGCATCAGCCAGTAATCATCTCAAGGCATGCACAAAACGGATAAAGAGCAAATAAAATTAGAAGGAGTAGTAACGCAACCCGAAATTAGAAGTCATCCGGTCGTACGCATAAAAGACGAAGTAAAGTCATGTTCCTAATGAGAAATACAGTAAAACGACCTTAGATGGTTTATTATGCTAAATTTCAGTGCTTCCGTTACTCTTTGCTCTTTCCAAGGATGAGAGTAGAAAGACTCTGACACGTGATGCTAGCTAGGTGGATAACAAACTTAGTTCAATTGAAATATCACTATGGCTAAAGAAATATGTGGTTAATAATATTACAAATGCTCGTAAATAACTCGCGTGCCCACAACACCACTCTATTAATGCAGCCACAGTGATGTAGAACCGCAAAAAACGAAGTAAGTGCCGGACTCACAGATGATCTCCTTTGTGGTGTCGAAAGCCATCTCGACGATATTTTCGTCCTGGTCTGAGGCGGCGAGATGGAAGACGCTGAAAATGTTCTTCCAGCCTGACTTCACATTTCTAGCCTGAGAGTTGACCATCTGAGTGATGCAGCGCACTACCATGTCCTTGATTACCAGAGATCTGCGCGCACCAAATATCAATTTAGATTACTTAATCATAGGGCTAATAACCACGGTATCTCTTAACCCAAGCAAATAATTTCACGTCACCTAATGATTCGATAGTGCTAATAAATGCTAAAGTTACGAAGAGCAAGAAAATTACTATTCTACAGAGCTTTGTTCAAATCGAAAAAACTAAATAAGTATGTACAGTACGAATCGTCAAATACAATAACCTAGTACAAACAAGGAACGACATACCTACTCGAACACACCTAGTGTGCTCAATCGAGTAAGGTTGATTCGCCTATTTCTTCTCACGTTGCGCTCTCAACGCCCGACATGAGAAAACAGTACACCTAAACAAGTAAAACCTGAGCTCCAATTTCAACCGGGAACAATTGAGAGGTAGCACTGTGACCGTACCTATTTCTTTTCATGATGTGTTCGAATGGCCTGAGGAACTCTTTCTGGAACCTGAAGTTAGAAAACTCTCCCTTCTCGATGAACTTCATGGCGAGCTGACGCAGGGAGTCCACGGCGAACACTGCAATGTCTTCGTTAGGGTTGCACCCCACCTTGTTGAAGTGGCCACCCAACACCTGCACGTCATCGTGTATAAGCGTTGAGACTTTTACAACTACTTTTAGGAAGACGCCTTTCCATCTATCTTAGTGTGAGCTGACTAATATTTAATGCAGTGGGTGCTACGCTACTAACACACGTTGCATTTCTATTGACTTAGAAGATGTTGGCATCAATTGGAAAGAAAAGCTCATCCAAATAAATATTTTATCTGTAACGCGGAGAAAACACGCTTCGGTGAATGTTGTGGAGGCAGTGAAAAACTTCTACAATTTTGTCAAGGGACGAGTCAATAACTTGAAGAAACCTAAAGGCTGATGTTGACCTTTACATTTATTACACCTGAATTCCTGCTATCAAGAGTTCTAAATTGTATTCACACTGGAGAATCAAATACATTTCACATAAACACCGGCCTATAACCTCCAAGTTTATTACATTTGCAAATAGAAAAATTTCAATTTTAAGACAATCATTGCAATGTATACCTAAAACTCGTTCCATAATAAAATAAAGCTCGACATTAGCCGTTAAATCAGCAATTTAAATTCAGTGGGGACAGCTTTAGAGCAGTAATGGCGTCCTCTGAAAGAGAAGCAACCCCGTTGCAAAGCAACTCCTCTTCATGACAGACGAGGGATCGAAATGAATGCAGTGAAAAAAGAAGCCCTCATCAAAAACGTGAACTGACCTCCCATATTCTGGACCACTGGAGCCTGATCCGGCCCATGTTGTAGTAGCTGATCTCGACGATCTTTTGTAGGGAGAACATGCGAGGCGCGGCAGCCGAGAGCTCATCTAGAGAAACCTGAGCACAAAAGTGAGAGTACATTTTGGTCACTTTCATTCGCCATTAACTTACTAAGTTGACCGTGGCTACCGGTAATGAAAAGACATATACATAAAAAAATTCAAAAATCAGAAATTCGAAAAAATAAATGAATTTTTAATGAGGACATTGAACCAACAATCACAACTATCATTTTGTTTCAGAAAAATGACAGCTTATACACAGACCATTGCTCAACCACAAGCACGTTAAGATTTATTGAGGTAATAACTCTTCAACAACATTCAAATATTTTAAGCCCTCATACATAGAAATATAATTCAACATACAACAGAAGTGCCCTTAAGTCCAACACACTTAAGGATCGGTCCATTTTCAATGGACGGTCCATTGAAAGTACTCGCTAATTTGTTCAGTTGAAGACGCAACTTCTTCGTTTCTAGACGAGAGAGTGTACTGACAAAATCAAACTGGTGAAGCAGCAAAGCATTCCCCCTACAAACCTGACAAAGAGCAGTAACGAAGTGCACAACAGCGTCTCCATCAAGTCGTGTCGAGCCCGTGAAGATCCTGTCGACGGCCACCACGACGCTCTGAGAGGAGGTCTCTCCCATGCTCTCTTTTATATGCGCCAACTTCTTCTGTTCGCCGCTAACTGCACGAAAGGGTAACGCGTGAAGCCCGACACGTTCTCCTAGTCATATCAGTCAAAAATGCAGCCATTGATCTCTTTCTCGCGTGTCTCCCTTTCTTACAATACTCACGGCAGCAGTTTTATACTGTTAAATGCCTGTTGACTATTACGTAATGCTTCCGCTCTATGGCTCAATTCTATTTTAGAATATCGGTGCTCAAGTGGCACGAGCTGCTTTGCTCCTATAGTAGCCGTTAAACGCGTGTAATTCTAGCCCTTTTATAAGGCTACGATGGACGCTGCAGCTCACAGATTTTGCAATCGATCCCGTGTGCTGGAACACTTGATCTCTATAAGAATAGATGACTTAAAGAAGCCTGACATTTAGCCCAGTCACCAGCTACTGAGCAGCCCCTTGCTAAGCCCTCGCTTGATTAATTCTCAACTTATGTACAATATATGCATTTGCAAATTACTCTTCTGGTGAATCTATCTTCTGAATTCTGGTTGTTAACCATCTATTCCACAAGCAATGTACCAGGCTCATTCATTCAATATTGACCATATCAATAACACAGTTAAAATTTCGAACGTTTGATATTTTTTTTTACTACCTTTGTCACATGCATAACAGCAGAGAACAACAGTCGACAGAGAGTTCCTTACCCAGCGGTTGTTTCCTTCTTTCCAACCCTGCATCTGATGGACCAGCATTAGGGTACAATGTCCTCAGCAATACTGATATAACATTTCCAGGGGCTTAGTAGGGCTCCATAAACTTACAGAAGCGTTTTCAGAGGCACCGCACCATAAACAACTTTTTTCTCAATTGCAACAAATATTTCCCGAGTATCCCAATATGAAGGTTAGTCACAGCCAATGAGAGAAACTTATTTCAAGTGACGTGCGAGCTAAACGGAGCAAAAAGGCTTGTGGAACAACAAGAATAGCGCCAGAACACAGCCTCGCTGTCTGTCCTTCAGGTATCAGATACCTTACGTATTTACAACACAGTCTACTGCCTACTATCTCTACTTACCCTAGACAAGCTCATTTCTAGCCCCCAATCAAGCAAGAGGATGATGACAAGGAACCAGGCCCACGAGCATACAGAAGTTCGTGGCTACTCACTGAACTCCGGGAAGGCGTCTAGGAAGTTGGACGAATCACTGGTCATCTTGAGGCCAGCGTGTCTGATGTACTGCGGCTTGACGCCTGTGCCGATGAGCTGCGCCAGCTCCAACTGGCTGATGCACTTCAGGATCTCCAGCCACGACTTGCCTAAATAGTTACCTGGAAACGAGTGCGCGCCTATAAGAAAATGGCCCTTCATAATTTATAATACATGTTGCTATCGTAGAAGACTATATGAACTTACATTAATTAAATGGGAGCTTGCATACGAGGATTTAAGTACGAGCTAGTAGCAAGCGTAAGAAAATGGTAAACAAACTCAATGAATATAGTGTTCAGTAACAGGCACTCGTTAAAATATGATAGAGGATAGATAAAACAAAATTCCAAGAAAAAATTAAGAGACTAATCACATAGGCTCTGAATGGAACTAAAAGCAGAAGAGAGTTGTCATACGAGTATGTAGGCATGGCAAATTTTAACAGCAGCACCCAGAAAAATTATACCCGATAACTTGAGCCTCTGAAGAAAACCCTCACAATAAATTATGCATTCCCCCTATTGTTGACCTTCGTTCTTTGAGAGTTTCGCTTCACAGTACGTTGAAAGTCAGAGAGTTCAGTTTACTTTTGCTAACAACACAGCAGCGAGCACATCAACGAACTTACTTCAAGCAAGCTCATGTCAATTACATTGAAGGGTTTCGTCCATGTATGTGAAGAGCCTTTTCAAAACCTCCCTCCCCTCCCCCCCGGAATCGCTGACTGCAGCACCCTGACCATCAATCAAACGCGTGCATTTTGAGGGTGGTTGACACAATGAGGAGATACAGACCACTTGGTTGATGATAATAACCTAGTAGCCTGATTGATAGAACCATCAGTGAAACACCACGAGGTTGATGATAATAACCTAATAGCCTGATTGATAGAACCATCACTAAACATAAAATCGCAGCACTGTATGGGTCTTGTGCTACAGAGCGGCTTAAAAGCCTCTTCAGCATTTTAAACATTTATTACGTAAAAACTAGAAAAGATACTAAGTCCTAGTAAAATGCGAATGAAAGAAGAACACTGGAAGTTTTTACTCAAAGTTAATTTCTTCCAAATGTTTTCCATTAGTATAGAGGCACAAACGAACTCTTCGCTGTGTATTTTGCATCACGGTTTCTCAGGACATTTGGTGAAATGTTACGAATTTTTTCAACTTTATTTTGTTTCAGTTTTTGGAGAGTATTTGGAATACTGACAAAAACTTCATCATTTAAATAACGCAAAGAAGTAATCTGGAAAAGTTAAATCCGGTGATTGAGGTGGCCAAGGAATGTCACCAAAGCGTAAAATTCTTCAGGAATAGATCCCGTATGTCTGAATTTTGCTGCAAAAGGCAAGAATACGAGGTTTAGATGGAGTCTTGTTAAATGTTCACATGAAACTCTTCCTTACCCCGCCAACTAATGATCCATTGTTTTGATAGTAACATTCCACATTGGCTGCTCTCTCGTCCACCGAGCACTTAACTCTGATAAGTGATTTCTAAAGTTTGTTATTGTTCGAGCCCGTAAGTCATACTATGGTCAGCCTGTATCAAAAACTCCCACTATTTTTCCTGTCGATCCAAATTTACTCGAACTTTGTATCTTTTACAGATTTTGCATAATAAATGTTTAAAATGGTTAAGGGACTTTTGGGCCACGCTGTATAACCGAACGAAATGACCTTATAAAAAACAGAGCTGAAAATATTTTCATACAGCAGTCTCTTTCGTACAAAGCCTGGTCTGCAGCGACTAGTGTTTGAAGTTCAGATATTTCACAGGGGCACACAGTTTAGAAACTTGTTTCATAAGCTCCCAGAGTTATAACTATTGTTTGGCATAGGCGAGAAACTGAATCCACCACAAGCTTCGCTTGAAGTAAAAAAGCCAAGCACTCTCAACAATTTCCCCACTGGGGGATGGGGGGAATTATCGGAAAATGTAAACAACCTTCAAAGCAAAACAAAATGATGGTGCTGAGTAAACTTCTTCAAACATCAAACGAGAATTACACAGAATGGCTATCCTACAGGAGGAAAATCCCAGGTTTCAAGCGTGAAAGAAACACGAAGAAAGACGAGAATACCGTCGGTGTGGGCGACAGTGATGAGGGTCTTGATGCAGTCGACGTTCTTGGCCTTCATCTCTGTGAGGGGCGAGTTGGCCGTGAGGAGCGTGAAGCGCGCCAAGCACTGCACAAACGCATCCCGCTCCGTCTGGTGGGCGTAGCAACGGTCAACACCATTACAATACGAATAATGATAAAAACCTCCTAAATCCAGAATCCTCTCATTCAGCAACACCTGTAATCCGGTATAATTTTCTGCTAGCATGGCTGATGTGAATAAAGAGATTGATCTCGATGCTTTTCAAGGTTAAAGCTATGGAGGTGTTTCAGGGGGCTTATTCTACTTGTGGTTCAGCTTCAGTTGTCACATAAAAATGTCAGCTGCTGAAAATCAATCACGCAATACGTCCTGTCGCAGTCATTACAGTAGCAAGTGGTCTAACAGTGAGCTCGTAAGTACCTACATATTCCTATATGCGGGAAGCTCATGATGTCGAGGCAGGGTGGGCATTTAAGTTGCGCAAACAAACCGAACGTAAAAAAGCAGCTTATTACAAAGACATCAGTTTGACAGAAATCGCTGAAAAATTAAAGACGGCAGGTGCTCGGTCCAAACGTTTGGACCTCGGCTTTGTAAGACGGAAAAAAATACCAATGACAGACTACGCGACAGAGCAGCACAACTAAAGCAGCCTCAGCCCATTGCATGTAGATGACGCAGGTTTTCTCTAATTGTGAACATATGATTGAATTCTCCAAAAAATGAGGGAGCAATAAAACGGTTACAACGGTTAACAGGCACCGCCGCACACCTCAAGGTAGAAGATACAAAATTTCCCTAATTGCGCATGCAAAAATGAACCGTCCTGAAATGATTGATCAATGAAATGGTTCTCGCACACCAGCCAGTTCGACTCGCCTCCATGCGGGAAGGAAGACACAAACTTTCCTATATTGTAAAAACAAAAACGGATCTCCCCAATCTGACGGAGTGATAAAACGGTTCAGAGACACGAGACAGCCCGACTCACCTCCATGTGGAAGACGCAGGCGATCCTGATGGCGCACCGGAGTCCATCGAGGCAGAGGGCGGCCACCTCAGCGTCGTCTCCCTCCTGCAGGCCCACCGAAAACGCAGCCAGGAAGCAAGCCCACGACAGCTGCACACCAAAGTTGTGGCAGTGAGTCGCTGGTAAATGACGCGTCAGGATCTTCTGCCTATCTCGAGCTAGAAACACGAATTTTTTCGTTTCCCGACCCGCAAAATTCGTCCCTCAACTTGAGTCAGAAGTTCTGTAGTTTTCAAGGGAGTGAAAGTTATTGGAATTTGAAAATTTGAGTACTCGAACTAGTATTTTTCCTCACAGACGTCCATCAGAGATGAAGTGGCAGTGTGCACGTATCACAATTTGGAGAAGAGGTAACAACTTTCCAGGAATCTCTTCAAGGATTCTGCTGCACACCAAGCGTGAGGTCATAAAACAGCTCGCTTTGAACGACCTTTTTTACTGAACAATTACAGATATTGATATTGCAAAACAAATATCTGCAGTTATGTATTATTTTCTCAATAACTCGACCTCATCCTACACGGTAGTACAAAGTTCTGCAATGAATAGTTTTTTTAAACTTCAACACTAGTGCTTACGCAAAGTTTATATCATTAAAAACATTCTTGCAGTTTCTATGGATTCCAACATTTGAACTCTCGTCATAGAAGTCAAGTTTTACTATATTTACTCGCTGCTCTTCTGTGTAGCATTTCATGTCGAAGGCAAAATTTTACGATATTCGAAAGCATCATGTACTGATTGCCGGTAGTATTGGCAAACTACATAGAAAAAAATTGAACAACTCCTTTTCCAATTGAAGGAATTTCTTTCATGTTAGTAATTTTCTCGCTATTTTTTATTTTCACGCACCTCACTCAGCGGTCACCTTGAATCAATTTAATCTAAGGAAAGCGTCCGTTACTCACAACCGCACTTTTGAGCCTTTCAATGATAGGGCATGATAAACCAAATGAACAAGAGCTCAAGCAGTTGACTTGCAAATTACTAAACTGTTTACGAACACGAATGAAATAACGTAGATAGTACATATGCATTAAAAATCACTTGCTGTTCCCAATCTACTGATTCTGAAATCCACATCCGAATATCGCCTGTTTTATAGTCAAGTGTTTGTCATTTCTCCAACAGAGACGACATCCAAAGAGCCAAAAACTGTCCTTTCAGCACGTCCTCTTACCTCGACACACCTCAGCATGAACGGAACATCACTTAACCCATTACTGCCTGTCGTGCCGAATGTCGTACTTTCAATACAACCACTTTTGCACAAACTATGAGTTTGTTTAAACGCAAACACAGCCAACAAATCGGAAGTATCGTGTCCATGGTTTACTTTGTTCCGCATTCAATGTAGCATTTTAATATAACTCCAAAAAAAACGTATGAATAAAACGGAAAAATTCAACTCAACTAAGACATAATTTTGATAGTAAAGAGTTGATGAATGTTTACACATTTGAAATTGTGTAAGGATTCAAAGGAAGGGTTTTTAGCCTTGATGGCCAAGTCAGATAAGGGGTAGTAATCCCCATTCTGATGAATTTTTGACACAAAGAGAAGAGCTAATACAGCAGTAGTGGTATTATAGATTGTAGCGCTTCAGTGACTCTATGTCGCACAGGAAAAGAAGGAACCATTTAGTATGGACTGTAGAAAATTGGGAATATATGCATAATGTGTGTCCACACAGAATCCCATACGCACAGCAGTGGTAGAAGTAGAAGACTGGTTGATAGTTTGTCAGTAGCTATGCCTTCACCGGGCCCTAAGTCTCAAAGTTCAAATGTCAGTGTTGGTGAGTAACACATCTGATCAGACTCCGTTATCAGCAAATGCTCGAAACACTCTGGTTCAAGAAAGACTCATAGCAGTTCACACCACACAAAAAGGCACCAAATACAGTTCGCACTTACAGTTCAAGAAGTATGAGGCTTGAGCTCAGACGGAGCAAGCTTCAAGCTCCCCATACTCACAGAAACACCAAGCTAAGAATCAAGAGTGAGAAAGACAAAGAAGCGATAGCAAAAGCGCAAAAATTGAAGTAACGAGGGCACGGAAGACAGAAATCCCGAAAGCATATCTATAAATGAAATAATAATATGCCTGCAAGTCTTCACAACGTGACGCTTCACATGTTTCCCACCTTAAACATGGGACGGACGTGTTCGACGTGGGTGGCGAGCGTGAAGGGCGTGTCGACGTGGGACGCAGCCTCCATGAGCGACTTGGCCGTGTGAGAGATGCTCTCCATCTCCAGGTTGAAGAGAGACTTGCGCTTCTTCTCGTTCGCTACCGCTGTAATAGGACACACATTTTAAGTTTCAACCTCAGCAAGCAGAAATTTTAACTCAATATATAGATCTTCTCCTGGAATTCGACATAGTACACTGGATTAATATTGATTGCTCGTTAAATATCCTTTTGAAATGTAGAAACGCACTGTGTATAATGCATGTTATGACCTCACAGATACTCGAGGCAAAAGTAAGCACCACGCCTTCTGAGTACTGCCAAGTGAGGCTTAAAAACTTGCAAAACAAAAACCTGTAGCTGCGCGCATGAATGCTAACAGTTTTCACTTTTCCTAACGCTGTGTCCGTAAAGTTTATTTCCCTCACCCATCTTGGCGAGCTTGGTGGAGGTAGTCTTCATTTTGATCTCGTTGCCTGCGATCTCGTCGTAGATGGCAGACAGGTACTCGGGAGGCAGGTCCTTGCTGTCGTTGATGCCTCGATTCATTTTGATATATTGCTCCTTCGTCATTTTATGCTGAGGGAAAAACCAATACAGTATTGTAACACTCACAGCAATTCTTCAATACTGTGTACCAGAAAAAGATAGAATTATCCCAGATGGTAATTCATTCGAGCAGGGTTGGACAACGAGTGGGAGGCACATTTTTTGAGATGCTTCCTGCAGTAGTTTCTCATCGAAGCCTATACGAGTATTGTCTGTCACCTACACTGTTTCCTCGGCGCAGAGATGCGCTCAATAAATCAGTCAATAGGCGGAGGTCGCCTGCGTGATCACAGATTGAGATTCTGATACGGCAAGTGCACTCCCTATTCGAACAAGAAAGCTGGGAAGGTTCCTTTACAAGCTGTCTTGAGCGACCTGCGACAATGTGGCCCGAGCTCTACAGCCGTGGTTACCTCTGGATATCATTCTGCACTCCTTCCATCATGGAACATTTTCAGGCCAATTTTTTAAATGAATATATATAACAGTCAACTTTTAAGACACATTATTATTATTTATATTTATAACTTCATAAAATTACATCAATTTAATTGTGGCTATTCATAACAAAAAATAAGAACTAGAAAAAAGAAGACAAACGCAGAGGCTGTTGGTGTGTTTACTATCGTAAGAGGATTTGGCGATCTCGCACGAGGTAACGCTATGGACACAAAAAAACTTCAAGTGAAGACAAACTAATTCAAATTAAATCACAAATAACACAAGTCCAACCTCATGCACGCAAGAAGACAGGCACTTACATAAAGTTATATTTAAGCACGAAACTCGACGCAGCGTCTCACCTTGACTTGGTTGCTGTGGAGGTCGGTGGTGAGCATAATTATTGAATAGGCCAGCACATAGGCGGTATCGGCGCTGGCAAACAGGCCTGGGTTGCTGGAGCACTCACAGTAGCGGGACGCGAACTTCTCCATGAGTCTGTCGATCTTCTGCGCCTCGCCCGGCAGCCTAAAGCCCTCCAAGAAGAGGCGCAGCGCTGGCACAAACTCTCGGTCTCCAAAATCGATGAGGTCGACGTACAGGCTCATCACCTGACACACACACGCGAGTGTCAACCAGAGGAGCACATCCGTAAGTGTAAGCTGAAGTTACGAGAGCCGGTTGCTCAGGGCATCCTATGTTTCGTATGTCCAACTACAATTTCAGTACTTATAAGTAACTTTGTGTTGGTTACATGTTCGCCATTAAGAGTGACATCGTGAGGTTAGCGATTTCGTTGAACGTTCATACAGCCCACATGGTAAATACTTCGATCAGAAGAGGTGCACTCGTTTTGAAATAAGGCGAATCTCTACCCTAATAAACAAGCAGTAACGAGTCCCCCAAAACACACCTCCCTGTTGAAGGAGTCAGGGTCACCAAGATAGTCCCCGACTTGGGTCTTGTCGAGCCGATCGTCCTCGTGGAAAAACCGCGCCATGTCCAATGCAGAGGTGCCCAGCAGCCCGTGGCTCTGAAGGAACGACAGCCCGTGCGCCGGCTTCCGCTTGAACCTGCGCAGAAACTCAGTCGTATAATTTTCCAGTGCGAAACAGCGAGTGATTCTGAAATACCAAGTGTAGGTTGAACCTCTAAAATGTGTAATTGCGGCATTCGGTAGGGCCTGTAATCCGACATAGTTTTTGTATTAGAAATGTTCGAACGGTCCACCAGATGACGGATGCTGAAATCGTCGAAACGGTGAAAACTGGAGGAATAAAAATAACTGACATCACGGGGAGAGGCAGTGAAAATGAAGCGATGAAAGGACCCGGCACGCCGCAGGTCTTGATTTTGCAAGATTTGGGATGCCCAACCTGCAATAAGTTGCTGAAACAAGCGTTATCGGGCGCAGCAGCCACGACCCCGGACAGCGTGACGTCCCGTCAAGTTAAGGGGCGCATCAATGCTACGTAAAATGTGGGCCTAATGCAAAGTCTTCCGTTCAATTGACTTGGTTTTCAAACATTATCTTAGCATCACTGGGTCTCGTGGTACAAAAGGCTGTACATTTTTAACAGTAGCATATTTTGGACATTAATACCACTTTTCCTAACAGTCATACATTGATATTCCGTCGCCAACATTAAGTTTTCCGTCAGCACACCACATTCCAAACATCAATATCCCATGCTCCTCACATCGAGTTTAACATCAATATCCCCTATAGCAAATCCCACATCAAAGCTCCCCATTCCCCACATCGAGTCTCACATCAATATCCCCTGCTCCCACAGCTCCTTCTGCTGTTTGAGGTTCTGGAACTGCTCAGGGTTGTCGTTGCCAGCTCCTGACGGCGGTGACACAAGGGCGGCGGCGTCGACTGAAGGGGCGCTGGACACGCCTGTATTGAGCGAGCCATGCGAGCTGTGCCGGGTCATGGAAGGCCGGGGGGAGCTGCGTCCTCCACTCAAGCCTTCGTCTGAGCTGCTGCCTTCCGTGCCGCTTTTCTCTTGGCCTGCGAATTGATTACAGTCACTACAGGGATGTAGTAGAAATTGGATCTCTCAGCAGTTTATTTGTAGCTGCTCATTATGTCTTAATATTGATTGAGAATCGAGATGTCGCCTTTTATGACGTGTACTTGTTAATGTGGTCTCGAATGTGCAGCCAGAAGATAGCAGGTAAATGACAAAGCTTAAAAAATAAAGAAATTCAGAAAATGGGAATTGCTAAATTCTGGATAGTAAAACCAGAGACAGAAAGAACAGCCATGCAATCAGCTGACGTCATTTCATCAATAAGTTCCCCAAAGCTTCGTAGGGAAAGCATAATCGCAATGTCTGTCACTAAAGTATGACTGACTTACCATTGCTATATCCTACGCTGGAATTCATGAAAAATTACCTAATTGTAATGAATTGGGCTAAGTAAGAGGTAAAATTTAACCTCACACAAAACTAATGAGTCAAAGCGGGCAAAAAAGTAAGTCAACTAGAATTCAGAGAAATTGCACCACCAAATCAGGTGCAGTAGTCGTTCATGAGCTTATTTTAGAAGGCATCTAGCACGCTTTTTACTTTACTTCGTTGAGTAGAAAAACGCCTAGTTTTGTTCTAGCTACATACGCCACCAACTGACCGACATTCTTCAAAGGGATGAAGCTCGAGAACGGAATACAGAGGTGACAGCAAGTGTGCACGCACGCGGAGATGAGCCTCCCAACAGCTCGTGTTCGAATACGGTGATCTACTATCCGTGAAGGAATCAATTAATTTCTAGACTGATAAGAATGGCCACAGAACAAAAATGCAGTTATCTTGGGAATTGAATTATGCTAACAGACGCTATTCCTGATCACAAAACACGTCTTCCTTTAAGAGTAGTTCAGAGGTCTTGACTAACCCCTGGAAATACAGTGAGTTGTGACTGCAAAAATCAGTTTATCTGCAGCACATCCATAAAAGACCTGCAGAACATCCACGTTATGGTAATTAAAAATATTTCAACAAAAACACCTAAAACCCTGCAGAGCGTGCAGTGGTCGTTATTCAGGCATAAGTAACACTTGCTACAATCATTTTCGAGCTCGCCTAAAGGTTAGGTTAGTTTTGAAGCATACCGCCCCCACTCACTCAAATTGGAGAGGGTGTTGGGGTTAATGTAGAGGTCCTTGGCCCACTCGACCATGCACTTGAGTGTGGACACAAGGCACTCGAGCCCCTTGAGCCGCATGCTCTGTTCCTGGCCTGCTGCACTGGTGCCGTACTCGCCAGGCTGGCCCCCCTGAGCGATCTTGCTCAGGTCGTTGATCAAGCTGAGACCGTCAAAAAGGCGTTAAAATTACGAGGAAAAGAGGTTTCATGCACGCTAAGCTTAACAATTCATTTTCCCTAAGAGGAAGTGTCTATTTATTAAAATTGGAGTAGGAAATTTGCAGCTGAATGGATATATACTTCTATTAATTTTAGTACTGTACTATACGAGTACACAGTACCTCAACTATCCCTGATAGGCCTCCCTTGCCTCACTATCATCAAACGGTAGAGGGGGAGGGAAACGGCCTCATTTAACAGCTCGCGGATATGCGAAGGCACACCATACAGCACACAAAGCGGCGGCACCCCAGTGTGGCCCGGGCGTGAAGGCCCAAACATCTCCAAGGTATCCAAATACTAGTAGTGAGCTATTGGTAACCGGCGCATCAGGATCTTCTGAATATCTCTGACCAAAAACACAAATTTCGTTACTAAGCTCAGGAGTTAGAGGTTCTAAAATTCCCCAGAGGGCGAACGTTATAGAAGCTTAGCAAGATTTCGGTTCTTTGATGCTTAGGATCTTTGTGCCTGTGACGAGCACACACGTCTGAAACAGACAAGGCCGCAGCGCGCTAGTGTCACAACTTGAAGGAGAGGCCGCACATTCCCAGGCATCTCCCCAGGGTTTTGGAGGTAAATCGTCTGTCTGGATGTCTTGCACCATCTCAATCAGGCGTTTGTTCCAACAAGCGTATCTTTTCAGCAGGTTTTCTATAGTCAAATGGATTTTTAACACTGGAGTCTCAGCTACTTTCTCGGGTGCCCGGAAAGCACACTCACATAACGAGAAACAAAAAGGGAAAGATCCCTCAGCGTATTCAAGTGCTTATATTAACAAGTAAATATAAATTGGAATCCATAAAGTCATGGAGTCAATAAAGCGCGTTTTTTTTAGATGTAACCCAACGGGGGATAATTTCAACACCTAAAAGGTTTCATCGCACAAAACGTTACTAGAGGGAAAAACCTGACTTGTCAATAAAGTAAAAAATCTAACCTGAACTTTCGTTAGAATAAATGAAAAGGCCTCGGCAAATACAGAAAAAAAACAGGTATCTATCAAGACCTAATCCACAGAGCAAGGCAGTAATTTCATTGGAGAAGAAGACGCGAAGTCTGACCGTTCGAAGACGTTAGCAGCGTTGAGGTCACAGTCATAATTGACGTAGATATCAACGACGCTCTGAGCATCAGCGCAGATCCTCGTCAGAGCCTGGATCACCATCCACTTGTGCTGGAAGCTCGAGCTGCCCGCCTCTAGGATGTTCAGGAATATTTCCTTGAAGAACACCTATACCAAAAAACAACTGTATGAATTATAATTATCATTTGAAATTATTAAACGTACAATAGAGATGGAATCGATATCAAAGGAAGGCTTTTTAGACGATATGGATGAGACAGAAAAGAGGACTGATCAGTACAGTAGTCCCCCTCTTGACTTATTTTTGACACAGAAAGAGGAACAAAAGGCTGTACACAGTACAGACAGCAGTAGTATTATAAAATGAAGTGCTTCAATGACTCGGAAGGTACCCTATATTATGGATTAGAAAACGAGGAAACCATGCACAAGGCGAGTTCCCATTGCAGGATCCCTTGCGCATAGAAACAGTAAGTTAAGAAGGAAGACAAAAAAAGACAAAGAATAACCAGCGATGAAGACACGAAAATAGAAAAAAGCACAGGGGGCAAAAAAGACTGAAGTCCCGAAGGCGTATCTACATCTGAGGTGGCTTAACGGGGTCCCTCTGGAGGCGCCAGTCCCCACTGAGTGAGATAGACTAACCTAACCCGATTACTTATCCTACGCCCCCTGAGTCGAAAACAACCACCAGAACGCACCACTTTCGCAAATAGGAAGCATCAAAAGAGCTCACCTCAATCTGCATTTTGAGGTGAGCCTTGAAATTGGAGAGGAGCGCTACGAAGATGGCCAGACTGAGGTGGAAAACTTCAGGTATGGGCGACACGCCGTTCTTGCTGAGGGCGACGCAGAGGTACTGCTTCACGGCCGTGCTGAAGGTGTCGTGGCTGCGGAACACCGGGCCCGCGTTCTGCACGATGGACAGCAGCATCTCCAGCGACAGGATCTTCGACCGCAGCTCGTGTGATCTGCGCACCCACAGAAGACTTTGGTAGAACACAATGAGATTTAAGATAGATTGATTGATTATACCTACATTAGTAAGGAGTATGGGTCTTTTTCGAGAGTTATGGAGAATTCTACAACTAGTATCCGTAGGGTCATCTTGTACGGATTCCAAGAAAATTTTGATTCAACAGTTAAAAAGTGCCAGCGCTAAATTGGTTGGATCTCGTGAGTCTTCAAGACACAAGATTCGAAACGGATGCTCACGTTGTTCAGTGCGCTGATCCTACTCTTGGCCGAGTACTGCTGCTAACTATGGAATCCAGGCACCAGAGAAAATAACGTAAAGCTGGAAAATGTACCACGAAGTTTCACTGCAAAGATTCGCGAGGTTCAGGATCTGAACTGCTGGGAACGCCTAAAATTTTTGAAACTGTTTTCTCTCCAACGCAGAAGAGAAAGATACCTCATACACAGCATGCCCCACAAAAAACCGAACCCTCTCTTTGAAGGATTATTTTGCTAGAAATTACATGTTTACGGTATTCTTGCGATGGTATTACTGATACGGAGATAAAAAGTACTCGGTTCGGTTTATTGAAGACTCGATTACTTTAGCAGACCCTGAATCTAAGAATCGCACGCCGCCACATTTCAGGGAGTTCACTTCTTGATAGATGTTCATATGTGGAGCGTTTGAAAAATTAAAAACTTTCCCTCTTCAGTCATCCCAGAGAGCCCAAACCATGTTTTTTTACGACACTTGAACAGGAAAAGCGACATTCTCTCACTTGGGATCAGGGGTGTCAGGCAGCGGCTTCATGGACAGCTTGCAGAGCGACCTGAAGACTAGGAAGGCGTCCTTCTGCAGCACGTGGCTCAGCTTCCCTTCGCTCTCTGGAGCCCCGACCACAGCTAGGCTTTCCTGAGGGAAAACGAATGATAGCAAGGAGGTCAATGGTGCACAGTGTAATGAGACTCGCCAATAGCAGGGCGGACGAGAGAAAATGCGCTGTCCATTGGAGCTTAGTGCAACGAGTAAGTAGTAAACCGCTCATAACTGGCGCTTCAGGATACTCCGCTCATTCCGCACCGAAAACACGTATCTTTACCAAGCTCAAGAGTTGCAGATATTCAAAAGTTGTTAACTAGGCAAATATATAAAATAAATCTTCGTGGCCGCGATCTCAGCATTTTCAGGTCTAAGATGAGGGGAAGTCACTTAAAACGGGAGAAGCACGTAGCATGCTGGCTTCACACTTCGGAGAAAAGGTCGAGTATTCCATTTATGTTTCAGGGTTCCGGGATAAGGTTCCCAACATGGGCCGAGCCCCGGGGTTTCAGCTGCCCACCCGTTTACGGCCGAGCGCCTTACCCACGCTGAAACCCCCATTGGACAGCAACGTGGCGCGCTCTACATCTTGGAGAGGAGGTTGCACATTTCTAAGCATCTTCTCAACGGCACAGTGTCGAATATCTTGTTTGGGCGTTCAGCAATCATCTCAATAGTGCAACGAGACTCATCAATAGCTGGGTGGGCACGATATTGCACGATGTTCATTGGATGTCAGTTGGGCAAATCTAACCAATGATAGAACGGGCTTGAGATTGATGCTGAGTAGACGACTCACCAATGGTAGGTCGGGCAGAAGACAACACACAGTCCACTGGTGCTTAGTGCTAGATGACTCTCCAATTACACGACAGGCGAGAAATACCCCATTAGGCGAGAAATTAATTCCGAGTGCAATACTAGCCCCTTGCAGGGCAGGCCAGAGTTAACCAGCCGTTAATTTTTGCATACTGCAAGAAGACTAGACAATCAAAAAGATGGCGAGAATCACACCCTGTGTGATGATCCAAAGTCAAACAACAAGGAGAGTCGAGAAATATTGTCGTGTTTACTGGTGCATCGTACTAGACTCGCTTTGCTTACGTACATTCTAGACGAAGTGTTCAGATATGAAATGAGAGTATTTTTCCTTCACAAAAACAAAGAAATAATAAAATAATCATCTCCGTATTTTCTCCTGTCTTCTAAACCAATTTGTCTGAAAAGTTTATTTCATGTGCAGGAAAGGATAGAAATATTCAACACTCGTGAATGCAACTGTTGTTCAGCAAATCCAGCCAACAGAATTATCTCGTGTGCTTCATCAGTCGACAAGGTAAACAGATAAGTGCTTTAGTTCCCTTGAACTAAAATTTCGACCAAACCGCCCCTAGCCGCTGATGGGAAGCACGGTAGTCCACGACAAGCAGCACCCTCAGGGCGAGGTAATCTACAATCATGGAGACGTAACAACGACGAACGCAGCACAGACATACACTTGTTGCATCACTGAGGCTTGAGAAGATCGTCACGTCCTGATCTCCCATGGCTAACAATTATCGAGTAGCTTAGAGGGCCACGGTGACTAGCGCTTCAGACACCTTCACTACTTCTCGGCGGACTCACACAGGGTTTCGAGTCTCTAAGCTTAAGGCTGCGTAGTAACAAGGGCTATAGCTATCAAACAGGGTACACATTCATAGACCATTCCTTTATAAGAAAAACTTACATTAGCAGCACTGATATCATCAGTTGATTCGAATGTTAGTCAAAAGCTTAGAGACACCGCTATGGTGTATGGCAGACACTCTGGCCATTCTGCACGAGTATATGCATGTCCGAGGTCTTCACACTATAATCAATAATAATATTATTGTTATTATAGTCACGATTAAAATCTCATCTTAATAAAATGTAATTTAAATAAAGCGAAAAGAAGGGATCGTTTAGTAATTGATGTAGATATTCTGAACATACTGGCTTTTGTTGTGAATAATTGAGACCAGCAGATTTAGTCTATTGCATCCGATATGCGTTAATAAGCAGTGCCTGTAGACGAGTGGCTCAACTGTGAGGGTAAACCAAAATAAGCCAAACTTTCTTATGGCAACGTCACCAAGCAGAATTATAAAAACCTAACCCCCCGCAACGTGATCTTGAGGTGAAAGTTCTTTACAAGTCAGAAGTTGGGGAGCGTTAGTTAGCTGGTGTGTCTGCGCCCAGTTCGAGGACTGCAGCTCGTACCTGAGACGGGAGTCTGGGGATGGTGGACGAGCTGGACGGGGTCTCGGCAGCCTTGGCCTCCTCGCCTGCGTTGGCGGCGGTGCTCTCTGCTGACGACTCCGCTGCAGCGTCACCGGGTCCTGCCACACACACCCATTACACAGGGGAAAATAGGGGGACGTCCAGGGGTCATGAGGAGTAGAAATTAAAAGCGAATACACACAAACGCTCGGTGTTTTATTTATTTTAGTGAGAATTTCAGCTAACATTCTCATGTATGTCCAAGACGTTTTCTCCCAGCACATTTTATTGAGAATCTTGCCTAAAAATTGTAATGTAGGTCGAAGACGCTTCCTTGAAGCAAGCTATAATTAATAAAATTAAATTTTACGTATAACGTGCATCAAGGTTGCAGAGTCAGAATTAATGGAATATTTCACGTGTTCGAGAACAAGAAGAGAGAGCAAGGGTAGAAGAGGTACCCAATGGCTTGGTATTGCAGAGAGAGTCATGTTCTGAAACGCCGGTCACAGTGTGACGCGTCTGGCTAGACATCAGGACATACTATAGTTATAAAGAATTCTCGAGGGATTTAGGGTAACATGAACACCATACAGACACAGAATATTGCTAAATCAGTAGAGATCACTTGTATGACCTCATTATTTCCCACACTAGCAAAAAAAAACCCCAAAAACCATACAAAAAAAGACATTCTAATCATCGGAACATATTTACCAAGAGAAAAGAGGTGCGGTCAGGAAGTGTGGGCAACCACAACTAAACTGCTGGGGCATAACACAGGTGCACTCACCGATACAAATATTGCTTTGAATAGCAATACAGATATTGCTCTGAAGGTTAGATTATTAATTAATTTGAAGCTCCGTATCCACATGAAATGTGACACAACGGGGGCGAAAAGAAGGAATCATTTAGATTGGACTATAGAGAAATTGTAAAATCTATACCTATGCACAAGTATTTCCATACAGGATTTTCTGAACATAGAAACAGCAAATTAAAAGAAAGATGAAGAAAAAATACAGAGTAATCAGCGATGAAGGCATGAAAATGAAAATAAGTGAAGTGGGCACGAAAGATAGAAGTCCCGAAGGCTTATCTATACCTGAGGTAACCCAACAGTGCTCCTGTAGGGTTGCCTGTCCCCATAGCATAGACAAACCTAACTTACCTAACCCTACGCTCTCTGAGAGAGATTACTTGTTCTTTTACAACAAAACGCATCAACTTATATGTAGATACCCGGGCTCGATCTGGGGTTGAGTGCTTCCCTCGGGAAAGAAAGATCAACACGTGGCCTGGGATGTGACTGGTGAGTCTTGTTGCCCCTAGAAAAATAGCATCGTTGCTGGGTAAGAGTAAAAATCCGACATTCCTATAGCCGCGCACCAGAGCGGCCAGACCCACTCTACCTTTTTCGTCGTCCCTTCAATGAGTTTATAAAATTTTTGAAGGGCAAAATCATAGATTATGCACGCTTCAGGGAAAAAGTTAAAGTTTGGTGTCGAGGGCACCCCAACTTATTGTGAACAATCCAAGGAATCCCAAAGCTGTATCCTCTGCAGTTAAACCTAAAGTGCCCACCTGCGCACACTTGGTCGATGATCTCACGCATGACTTGGGCGGCGACGCCCTCGGGCGACTCGTCGCTCTCTGCGTCATCTGCGTCGGGCAGCACTGAGGACAGGTCTTCTGTGGCTGAAGGCTCCCCTGCGTCCGCAGGAGGCGGCTCAGAGGCTTCTACAGGAGCGTCTGAGTTGTGGCACTCGTCGCCCTCTTGCTCTGTCTACACGCGCGAGAAATAAAATTAAAGAAAACTGAACAAATCGAACATAAAAGTCTACATCTTACTCGAAAATCTTTAATCCCACACGTTACAGTTAGAGAAAAAAAAGCAATCGGAAAGGTAATATCGTCAATTCTTCCAGACTGGATATAAGCTTAGCTGAAAACATAGACGCTCGGAGAGACTTGTAGTTCAAATTCTACACGATGAACATGTAGACAAGCGACTTTGAGTAAAAAGTTGAGAAACACATGAAACTCAGTGCTGAGGAATACTCGCGATAAAACAACTAATTTTAACATTCATACTACGGCGTAAAACATGACTCAAGGTCAATCATCTTCACCAAGAAAAATTCAAAACTGCACGACTTAATTTTGCAACACAGGTCTAAAGGCCATTCATATGAAATGAAATATTGACCTAACATTACAAGAATACTTACATACAACAGCACAGGAAAAAACAATAAGGACCAATGCAAGAACCACAAAATGAATAAATTTACTCGTTGTATGCACAGGAAATTTTCTCTTCAGTACTTTCCCTCCTACTGTAAATCAGCAACTGAGGCTCGTGAGAAATTTAAGCACATAACTCAAGCGCAGTCACGGGAGTCGTGCAATGGACCTAAGCAGACAAGACTACCTCCAAAAGCTTCCAAAATAGCACCAGGTTACTAATCAACAGCCTTAATTTGAAATGTGGAATGTTCGATTCCTAGCAGATCCTTCGAACAAGGCATCACAAGAAACTATTGGACGACAGTCGATAATATGTTTCAGATGCCGACGTCACAAGAATAGAACTAAGACAACGTGAAAAGACACAAGATAACCACAAAACATTACAACCAGCCTGGCACAAGGACGAGCACCAGTACCTGGTGAGCAGCATCGAGGAGAGCGATGTCAGACACGCTGGCTCCGTCGCCCTCGGTTCTGGCATCAGCAGTAGCAGCGCAGCTCTCTCCACCCTCGCCCTCTTCCCGGGCTGGCAGTACTTCATCTGCAGACCCCACGCTCCCTGTTCAAAGAATTCTTCATTACCAAACTGGCCTTGTAGAGCACTTTCTATAAAACGTGGTCTTCTTGATGTACGTATTCGCACTACAAGGTGCGGTAAAAGGATCTGACACAAATTTGGTGGCTTAACAAAAGCGAAATAAGAAACAATGAACATGAAAATTTCTAACCATAAACAAAATAAAATAAAATTCTATTACATATACGCAGTTGAAAAATCAAAATACTTTTGCTTTCACTAATAAACGTTTCCTAAAATAAGGGATAGGAAAAACTTGAGCGTGTCTCAATCACTTTGGGATGATATTGAAGGTAAGCTAATGAGTGTGTCAGATTTATTTGGCCGCATCCTGTACATCAAGTTACAATTGTACCCCAAAGGTGCTATTTCTAGTTCTTTAATTTTAAGTCCCTTATATAATTATTTTCCAACACTAAGATTTTGCATACATCAGTTTAACTTTACCTAGAGTTGAGAATCGTCATTTTCAATATACACACGCTGCTCAAAAACCTGTTCGCTTATACTGGCCTACACGTAGCGTCTCGATTGAGTATTTTTCTATTTTTTATTGATTGTATCACTAAGCCAAGTATAAGCTGCTTGTAGTAGATAAATGTTTCATATTAATTAAAATTATTGGTTACAACTTTCGATGCATAAATGAAGTGGACAGCATTAATATTTATTTGAAATGGGAAGAGAACTTTGGTGTTTGTTTACAATGGAAATCGCCGTTAATGACACACAGAACACTTCTGTCTGTAGAGCACACACACAAGCAACAATACAACAGGCCGAGAATTTCAGCTGTTGAGGCTGAGACTACGCACCTCAAAAGCAAGGCCCACACCTACAGGAGGGAGGCTACCTCCTCTAATGCCGCCTACCAGACGCAACCATCTGCAGTGATGACATGGGAACCGTTGCTGCCTGACTGCCAAGACTTAGGTAATTGTGAACCACATTTTATCAGTGCACTGCGGCCTGAAATTAGGATGATGCACTTCTATATCACTTCTGGGAATTTATTTTTGTCTGTGTTACCTTTTGTTCAGTCAGTCCTCACTGTGTGGAACACTAGTTTCTTTCAATAATTATGGTTGAGATATATCTTTGCCCTTCTACCCCATGCTACAGAATGGGTTATGGGTAGTCAACCCTCATGTGAATGACTTCATGAATACTCGTATAACTGCATCACACTTAATGAAGCTATCGAACAACAAACAATACAAGGATAAGCAATCGTACTCTGAGTGGATTTCAAAACCTCCTGGTTTTCTACTGAGGAGAACACCTTTTTACAGTGCACACCACTTTGGCGCAGCACAACTGAGGACAACACCTGCAGCAAAAATGGTTGTACAAGCCGCTTAGTAATCCTCTTGGTAACATTTTTCTATTGAGTTCCAGCAGCTTTTATATTTGATGTTTTATACAAAAAGTTACAACTCTAAAGAGGACCTCGCCAGCTATGCAGCTAAGAATAAATTTTATCTGCAAAATAAATCCTGTACAATTAAATTTCAAGAAGTACCTATTTCAAGAATAATTAATTCAAAATCGTATACTTGAAAATTGCGTAGAGTTCATTTTCTTTTGAGCTAATAAATAATGTAGATATTATTGAACTTCTACCGTTAAACAAAACAAAAACCCAAATAAAACATAACTTTCCACGGCACTCATAACAACGAACAGAAACATTTCCGCCATGCTGTTTGCCAAGGCAGAGTCTCACCGTTTTCTTTAGGTCTTCCCGGAAGTTTATCGATGCCTGGGGGGCTGCCCTCACAGTTTTCAGCCACGAGCCTCTCTTGTAAAGCGTCCATTGACAGGCGCCGGGCTTCTCCAGAAGAGTTATTGTCTGCTGAGGTCTCAATAGGCGCTGTATCTGAAGAAAAAAAAAAACGTAAAGCATTATTCCGTTACGCTTTGAAGATAGATGCAAGCTTCAATTAACAAAAGCGGACAAAAGAATCACAGCACTGGTCACTACCTTGTTCGGGGCTGTCAGCGAGCCCAGCAGTGGACAGAGCCTGGCCAGCGTCGGCAGTCCTGCTGCTGGCATCGCTGTGCGTGCGGTCGCGTTCACCATCGCCGATTTCTTCAGCCAGCTGAAATAGAGTCGCACATTACATGCGTCGCGTTCCAATGCTGAATGCAGGCCAATTGAACCTCACTTCTGCTCTCGCACAGAACTGTTTACACAGGCAGTGGAATTCCCTACCTTGGCCCTGACTCAAGAAGTTGATCATCTCAGCTTCTACTGTGCTGAGGTGTTTCACTTCATAAGCAATCTAGTACAAATATCTACCCATGGTGCTTTCTTCACAGGCATGCCAAGAAATAAGAGGACTGTAAGAGGGAGTATGTGTGGTTGCGATTATCAAACTCTCAAAAAGATTTAGGGAAGTTTTCGAACGAAAATACAGAAAATAGTCATGCACAGAGTAGAAGTCCTCGAATGTGCAACACAAAATTAATTCCAACTAATTGAATTCACAGCTGGCTCCTACGATCTTACTTCGCACTAACTCGCATTTCAAAATGAACAACACATCACCAATAGTCGGATAAAAGATTAGCTCTATGACAGACTAAGACCAACAAGATTCAGGGCCAATATTAATGCCCTTTTTTGCACAAACAGCCTGCAGGTCTAACTTGGTTTATCTTTCTCTAATTTTAAGGATTATGTATACAGAATACGATGGGCCTTCATTTTTACCAGGCAACTAACATATACAACACAAATGCTATCTATTCTACAATCTATCTGACTGGTCTACATGCGAAAAATATGTCCACATCCATTGACGTGGACAGAAAATAGTTCTATCGGCAACTCTGGAACACAACTACCACGGCCCAACAGGGACGACCACGGTTCCGTTGCAGTGACTGCCACACACCAAAACAGTTACTAACATCGAACTAGTAGCGTCCCACAGTGACTACTCAATCAAATTTTTTCGCCAGAGCATCTAATTATCCATGATTTTCAACTGTCACATATTTTCATCGGTTATTTTATAAATTAACATAGGGGGCAGCAAAAAACTTAGCCTGGGCAATGCCCAAACTGGTAGGCCATAGCTCGGTGATGAGTTGTGAACCTTGAAAGGACCCACGTATTTTTTAACGCACGCAATGCTTCGAAAGCAGTCGTTCACATTTTACACCCTTGTGTGCACGTTCACCCTAGTTTTGAACGAAAAAATGAGAATTCAAGATTAAACTTAAGAATTTCCCATGTCCATAATTCTTAACAGTGGTCGCTACTCGGTTAAAAGAAATAGCCATACCAAGGTTGGATACGGACATGACGACCACAAAACGGCAACTGTGCTTGAGCATTTGTTCGATCCTGTGAAAGTGAAAGCACAAATCACGTTTTTCGGCACCAACCAAAAATATCAACAGCAAAAACGGTCTGTACTTATTTAAAAATCTTTACTCGAGTTGAATTTTTGTTTCACAAGGCACGAAACTTACACTTACAAGATTGCCTTTTCAATCGCTAAGTGTAGAATAGTTCTGGCAATCACAATCATGGCTTGAAAATCTTCCAAGGTTTCTGGAGTGCAGTTATCACTATTATTGTGTCTCAGGATGCAGAAGAAAACATCAATTGTGCGTTACATTTGAGGATTTGCAGTATTCTCTCAATGAAAAATCGGATATTTAGATCGGGCACAGACGAGACCATGCCCGATATTCTGGAGACATGTAAATATAAAGTTGATGAAGCAATTAAACTCGATAGATCATACAGTACTCGTCGCGTGAATCAGAGAAAATCGTAGTTAGACATTTTTAATTTGTCAAAACATAAAATACTACAGCCCTACTACCACCATCATTACAAATGTCACTAAGTGGCACTATGAGTAGTAGTAGTAGTAGTAATAGAAAGGTTACTAGCG
>VOMN01013301.1:0-10826 GCA_014899125.1 Orchestia grillus
AAAAACATTATTTTTTAACATATTCCTAATTTCGTCACAGAATGTAACTTCTTGATATATTTTAGATATAAAATTTTTTAGAGGTATTTTCGTAGATATTATAAAGATGCTAATTATACTTATTCTACCGTAAAAAAGTTAATCACGAAGTTAATACAATGCTTGAGAAGTCTGATCGACTCAAAAGCGTCCAACTGGCACACATTCTAAGGGGCAAAAGTCAGTCATATCAAATTAGATATTTTATATTTTTCACTGTAGCACTTGGAGAGCGAAGAAAAAAAGGCTATTCCAATTCCCCCTGGAAACTGATATTAGAATTCAGGAGTATGACAATAGCTTTACACGTCGATGTGCTCGACTGTGCATTCCTTAATTTTCGTATGAAGATAATTCTCTATTTGGTGGCGAGCTCTGCATAGACATGGGAAGATGAGCTCTGTACGCTAGTTCGCTAGTTTTATTGTACACTATATTCTACGTCCAGTGGGGGTAGAAACCCTCAAATTCTCGGCATTCAGCACACGCCATGCGAGGCGACTTAAAGAAGAAAATGAGCAAAAGACTGAAGATCTTTTCGGTCTCATTTCCTTCGTGCTCCCGAAAGGAATATACTGATTTAATCTTCGCTCATTGGCGATGGCAGTTCTCATGTGACATTAGTGATGCGTGGGAGGAGCTAAAGGCTGCCCTCTCATGACTCTATGTAGCGGGGTTTCGTTCTAGGTAATTTAAGTGTGATTCCCTAGCTCTTCTCGTGGCAAAACGATACAAAATGCCCTTTGTTCCTATGGAGTTTACCTTTTGTGGCATATTTGTATCATATTTACCACTTGTATTCTATTGAAGGAGGGCAAATTTGGAAATTAGTTGTCCCTAATTTTTGCTAGCACTAAACTAATTACAGTTCCTTCATTTTGTTTAGTTCCGAAGAAATGGTGAATTTTGGTTTAGCCTAAGAGGAAGATAAAAGGGAAATTTTTGTACGGCGTGTAATTGCTCTTGGTTAGGTTAGCAGCTCTTTCGTTGTACTGACGGCTCTCTCGTTATACTAGTTATTAATAAATAGTTTGCCGGCTCTCTCATGACTCAAGTTTTTCTTTCCCGCTTGTTGTCGTCGTTGGCAGGAGGCACACGCTCGGGTCGTAAAAACTGTAGCTGTCACCAATGATGCTCCCCAAGTACGATTTGTTCTTCTTCACGTTTTGAGATCATTTACGTTTGCTGAGTCATCGGCCTTCGTGAAGGAATTTTTTCTCGTAGCAACGAATTTGAGGTCTGGGTGTCTTTTTTCCGCTCTTGAATTATATCGTTTCTCTTTTTCCTTTTGGACCGTCAAATTTATCTTTGGATGTCTGGGTCACGATAAGATTTGCTGCGAGGAGCCGTCCTGTTCACTTGCTTTCGCTGATCCCGTTCAGCTGATCCCGCTCATTTGATCCTGCTGATCTTGCTCAACTGATCCCGTTCAACTGATCCTCCTGATCCCTCTCAATTTGCTTCTCTTGCTTCAGCGTTTCACAGTCGAGTCTCTTTTGTGTCGTTCGTTGTTCCATGCCGCTGACTTGGACCCATGTCTCGCTGTAGCAGCAGTGTGTAATCGTCTGAGCTGTTTATTTCTTGCTTACATTGCGTATTGTTCTTCTAAATTCACGTTTTCCATTGGCTTGCAATTCATCTTGTCCATTTTGTTGATGAGGATCTTATGTTGGCCTCTTCATCTATTATTCGCTGAAGGCTTTTTGCTGGATGTGGTCGTTGACCCCTAACTAATGATCGATTTCAAGCTCTTGGAAAAAGATGATTAATCGACGCTATAAGTTCCGAGTAAACTTTCAAAACAAATATATAACACTTAGCTTTATTTTTATTTTCCGACAAAAGTCTTCTATGTGAGTAAAGTTTTTTGTAGTCAGTAATGTGTGCTGACTTTTTGCCATATTCAAAGTATACTGTACCGGTTTTCGTGAAGAAGATATTATTATAAGAAGGAGTACTTTCGAAACATTACGTTTTAACTCCTCAAGCCTTGGTTCATTCTCAAGACGATGCTGTGAAAAATGTGGAAACAGACTTTCTTTAGAATAGATTTGTTAAAATTCGTAACGGGCATATTAAAGAAGGCTGAAGACGAAGGTCATAATTAAGTGATTAAAAGTTGGTATATTACGGAAAGATGAAGATAGAGGTCATAATTAAGGATCACAGGTGGGCTTATTAAGGAAAGATGAAAACAGAAATCATAATTAAGGATCACAGGTGGGCATATAAGGGAAAGATGAAGACAGAGATCACAATCGAGCGATCATGGCAGCCATTTTCAGAAGGCCAGCCCTCGGCAGTTCGTGAAGAGAGTTTTCAATTTGTAATCTTACAAAATTTTATCACGTGCAACGCACGATAAGCCAAGCCAGCCTAAAGAAGTAAAATATTCATGCGCCAATACAGTACACTAAATACCGACGTAAGAGTTATGATCTAATTTTAATTACGCAAGAAAATATGCTACGTCTCTTGATTCAGAATGTTAAGATTTTTCCATTGCTTTTGTGCGAGTTTTACCCTGTATCGCAGTAGTTGACGTTAATTGCAGAAATTTTTATTTAAATTATAAACGAATATTACCGGGTCATTGAAGGGATTGATTCGGGTTACATTTAGTTAATAATTTGAATTATCAAAAGTCACTCAGACCTGAACATGGTTTTCTGAAATTGTGAATTGGGGGTAACATCGACACCTTCCCGTCCTAGAATTGGAATGCCTCGTGGCTGGCTGCTCTCGCCCTAGACACTTGGAGCGTCGAACCGGACGGCAGCCAGGCAGGGCACAGACGCCGCTTCTCAGGTTAGGTGCACTGTGCTTCTAATGATTTGAAACATTTCTTTACCACGAGTAGTTTACACTGGAAATAGTGTCATATTCAAGTGAGAAGTGGAATAATCGGCTGAATTTAGGTGATAGATGACTTGTGGGTTGAAATAGGTAGCTAAGCTTTGAATGAAACTAACGCGATGGTCAAAAAATTTGATGTGACATTCTAGAGAGCTTGCATTCAGCAAGGGCTGACGTAATTATTGTCCTAAGTCGACCGTAGATGCTTAGCAAATCAACGGATACCTTGTCAACGCTGGGTGTTGAGTCTACTTTACCTAATAAAGGTGCTTCAAAGAACAAACAAACGTCCCCTCTAATCAAAAAACAAGAAACGTATTGCAAGAAGATAAATAACCAAGCCAATAACGTGACATAATTTGAAATTCCATGGCGTTTCTCAATGTTAGAATCCGAGTCATTGAGAAAAAGGAAAATAACTGCAGGAAGTTCTCGTTATACATGTATGTTGTACTTGTTTTACGCAGCGATTTGATTTGTGTTTCAAGTAGTTAGTTACCAGGCATTCGAAACTCTTGACTCAAAAGCAGCACCGATTGAAAAAATTCGGATCGAAATTATGAGTTAAAAATTTTTCAACTTCAGTGCCATCAATCGAAGGTTTTAGATTAAAATAGGATTCCAGTCAACGTCTCAGAACTTTGTGAAACTGTGTTGGTATGTGAAGGACAATATTAATCCCGATAGAAAGAAATTTTTCTAAACCCGGGTTAACTTTCATTACTGAATTTCTTCCATGACTTCATTAACAGTTTGTGAGTGTAATATCCATTGTGTCTGGTGTGATCAGGGTCGTCATTTAACGACTTTTTAAACATCGAGACGAAAAGACCTCAAACAGAATTCTTACTTCAAACAGAATTCTTCTCATTCCCTTTGAGCTATAACGACACTGTGTTTTCACACGGTTACTCCAAAGCACAGTAATTCATTTCAGGAAAGATCGCTAAGCAGGTCTGAGAGCTCCCCTGCTCTAGCGACATCACTCCGACCCAAGTGAAGCAATTGCTTCGAGTGGAAACATTCGCATGGAATAATTAGTCGAGCCTGCGAGCGTTGCGACTGGGACGCGAGGCTCTGAAGGAACGGGACTCTAATTCAATATTCGTGGCCGGTAAATCGTTGTCAGGCACGATTAATTTACGCCATTAGTAGTGACAGCTGCGGACCACTACCTCACTCCTAGAAATTAAGTCAGGTCTGTGCGTTAGTTGCGAGGTCCCGCCTCTTTGTAGCTTTATTGCTTGGCACTAAGAGGGCCTATGAGGGGTTTTGACGGTCCTGTCTCTGTAATGAAACTGACGGGCAGAGGTCCACGACTGGCGCTTGATTTGTCACGTCGTTTTGTCGCACTTTAATCTTGGCTTTCTTCTCTCAAGAATTGGGAGCATAGTTGCGATGCCATAAACCTTCATTCTATTCAGATATTAAAGTAAAGGGAATAGTGTACCTATAGATCGTTCTTTAGGTGTATTTCTACTCAGCTAATTTCAGTTTATGCTTCAATTTTCCCCTACTATGAAATTTTACGTCAATCATTTCTTTCTTTGACTTGAAGCTCCCAGCTGATTGGGCAAGTGTGTTTTGAAACAATTTTAGTTCAATTGCTGTTGTAATGAAAACTTCGCTTGTTATTCGTAATTTTCTGAGAATGAGTTCAGTTGCGACAAGCAGTGTAAGTGAAGATACGATTAGTAAAATTCTCATTTTTATTTCATTTTGGCAAGGCACTCGATAATTGCCTACTGAATATTGCATACGAGAAGAGTAACCTGCTTAACAAAAATATTTAGGTCCATGTACTGCAACTTTGAACTTTGATTCTTTAAAATTTTTATCCTAACTTGATTGAAAGGCATGAATAAATGTCTGACATCGAAAATAAATTGTCACCGGGTTATCGGCCGGACATTTCCCCTCCAAAAATATTCAAAAAATCAATGCTCGAGAGAAGGATGCCCTCTAAGAAATTGGTTGGAAACACTGCATTAATGTTATTTAGGGTAACAATTGGAGTTCTATTTCTTGCGCCAGGGAATTCTAGTCTCATTATCCTAGGAGATCGTGGACTGAAACTTTCGAGCTACAACTACAGCGGTTTAAGTGGCGAGTTTCAAGACAAATGGAGCTTACCGAAATCCCAGGATTGGACGAAAGAAGAGAGACCCTCTAATTAAAGTGAGGTAATAAATCAGAGCTCCACAGGCAAGGATAACGCAGCTCAAGGTAATGCTGGAGCCTTGTAGGCCTTGGGTTCTATTTTTTCATCGTGCGGAAGAAGCGACGTTTTCCAGAAATCATCAGAAATTCTGTGCGTTCTTATTTATCATTTCCTGAACATTGGCAGCGCGGTCATGTTTTGTTCGAAAGGGAGATTTGGTCATATTTGCTCATCAAATGAGAGCCACAGCATGTATACAAAGTGCTCGGTCTGAAAGTAAATTTTAATTCCAATTTTACAGAAACAGCAATTCTTTTCTCCCAATAATTGGATCGGTTAATTGATTTACTCGTACAGACTTGTCAAAGGTATGAACGAGTATCCAAGATAATGAAGTTAATCCACAAATACACTACTAACGAACCGAAGCCAGGCTACTTTAAAGTTTGAGCAACTCTTTCAAGTGTTCACTCAGTCGTCAGAAAATCTACGGCGATTGCACACGAAGATTTAAGAAAACACTCGGCAAAAATTCCAACCGTCGTTCAACGTTAACTCTCTACAAAGCCACTGAATTACATCTCAGACCCTTTGAAAACGATGGCGATTAGAATTGAATGAAATACTTTGGTGGGTTTCGTCTCCTTTGATCCTGGGATAGTCGATTTGACATCGCTTTTGAAATGCTTCACAAAATCATTGTTTTCATTGCGGGACTGGCCTTTTTAACGAAATTTGACGCATTTGCGACGAGCAAAAGATCAGAGACTAGAATGCGGAGATTTTGTAATGAGCTGGCAAATTTTGGCGGCCATTATTGGCTGCAGAAGGTTCGAATAAAGTGCGACCTGAGAGCTCGCATCCTGCTGAAAAACTCTTACTTTATAGTCAGTGTTTTTGTCCTCATCAGTTCGTGTCTAGCAGCGAAGATGTTCGCATGCTGAACTTTAAAAGAATTTAAAGCATTACTTGATAAGAAGCAGCTATTTCTTCGCCTCAAAAAAAGGGGAAAAAGCCCTGCCGATGCCTAGGCTCCAGAGGAGGCTGCAGCAGGCAGCGACAGCAAGGGATCACTATATATAATCTCGAGCTTAACTCTCAATAATCTGTTTGAGGCTCAGACTCTTCTCTTTGGGCGAAAATTCAGGGGTTTAAAACTAACAGGAGAATTAAATCTAATGTTCATTATACGCCGACTACACAAAGCCCTTCTCAAATAACAAGAGCAGGAAAGCACAGGATTTTACATCAGTAAGTTTGTAGGAACAATACATCAAGACTAGGAAATTTTTTCATGATAGCTGTGAAATAGCACGGTAAATACTACCGATGCAACTAATATTTGTACTTAAATTTTAAATTAAGAAATGAACTGTGAAAAATAGCCAATAAAGAAAGTGCCTGGGAAAATTTATGAGGGCTGTGCGGAACGATCACAATTTTACCATGCAATGTGATACTTCATTGAACAAAATATGGTATTTCTTTCAATTCAGTCTGAGTTTTAGTGTCGCTTTTTTGAAGAATTATCACCGGCTGTTCCAATTGCTGCCATCGAGAGTATTTATTCTTTCCTGTTTTTTTATCTCGCATCCGCACCGACTCGCTTCTTTTCGAATTTCGAGTGATCCTCTTGAAATTCCCGTGCACTCATGCGTGCATTTATTGCCCAAACTTCTGTCATTGTTGCCCCTTGTTTGCTTCATTTGATGCTCTGACAGTTTTCCACTTCGAACTTCATTAAACTTAATGACGGCTTATGAAACGCATCAATTGCCTCCATTCTTTCAATACTACACACAGGTCTGCCAT
This sequence comes from Orchestia grillus, assembly GCA_014899125.1. Classification (NCBI taxonomy): domain Eukaryota; kingdom Metazoa; phylum Arthropoda; class Malacostraca; order Amphipoda; family Talitridae; genus Orchestia; species Orchestia grillus. The sequence goes on from VOMN01013301.1 coordinate 6,869, forward strand.
CGATCACAATTCAGACCTTAGTTCTGATCATATTTTATTTCTATTTGAAAATCTAAGATCTAGAAAATCTAAAAAAAAAACATTTGGTTCGAAAATTTTCCTTTTCTTTATTACTGTGTGTTCATAGTGATACGATTTTACCGCGACAAAATCATAAGTATTGCAGGTAGCGCGGTTGAGAACTGACGCTGCTGAAAGGCTGTCAGCAACATCATGGCTCGGCAAGAACTGCTGGCAGACGGGAATCGCTGTTCCTGCAATGTGACATATGATGTTGCCAACCATTGCTATGGAATGGAGAGTTTTCTCACAAGATGAGCTTCCATATTCACTGCGTGAAGTACGTATACATAATATTTTGCGAGATCGTTTATTATGACATATTTGCATAACGGAACCGCGGAATCTCTTGAGATTCAAAGAAGAACGTTGACGCACGAGTTAAAAAAAACATCGACTTGAACCATTAGGGTAAAGTTCTTCAGCTCAGGCAAAGTGCTTTCTGGAAGCTTTGATCATAATATTCATAACATTAATAAGAGAAGTCACAAATCTCTAAGCCGTTCTCTAAACTTGAGCCACTTCGAAACATCTTTTATTGTCCAAAGGAATTTTTTTAGCATACTGTAATCCTAGAATGTAATTTTTCAAATTATGTTGTACGATTATATCCGAGATTAAACTTGAATCTTCTTTCTCAAGTCTTGAACTCCTTCCAAAGATTTTCCTCAGCATTCAAATAGAGAGGCTAAGCTATAACTCTTCAACAACCTTCAAAGATCTTTGAAAATTCCAGACAAATGTCAACGATATTCAACTGCATTCAATGAAACTTTCGATATTCAACGATCTTCAACGATATTCAACGATATTGAACGATTTGAAATGCTTTCAGCGATTCAACAAACTTCAACTATCGTCAATGATATACAGCGATCTTCAACAATCTCTTTTCCTAATTCTTAAACTCCTTCCGAAGGTTTTTCTCCGCATTTAAGTTATGAGGCTGACTAAGTTATAGATCATTGACGCTTGCTCAGAGCTCAGTTGCTTGCTCCGAAGCATGTTGGCAGCCTTTTGAGTCGTTGTACAGAATTTTTGAGCTGGTTTCTCAACATTTCATAGCACTTCTAGGACATCATCGTTCCTTTTAATGTGTCTCCTGATTAGTTGGTGAAAAGATGATGAAGTCTGAGCCGTGCTCTATGGCTGGGATGTTGTGCTTGTACTATAGAAGGCCAAGTTAGGTTTTCAGAGAAAGGTACCTCATATCTAACACCATAAAAATGAAATTGATGCATCACATGGCGAGTGAGTTTGTCAAAATAAATGTCTTGAAGTTCATGTCACGCCCTAAAAGCTCATGCGTGGACGAAGTCTTTTGATAAGTCATTTGGTGAGCATTTGTGTCTTCTTTACTTCTTCGTCCCATTCTTTCATGGCTCGAAACCATGCGATTTTTTTGAGCTCTCTACTAAGCGGCGATTCCAGTTCTACGGACACATCGCAAACAAATCCAGACAAACGATGGTCTAATCTGCCTCTCCAGAAATTGCTTCCGAAAAAAAAGATGTCGTTCAAAACTGAACTTCTCGCGACGCTTCAGTGAAAGAGAGACAAACCGCTGCTGTAGCAAGAAAAAAATCACACCGGGTATCAAGAGCAAAAGATTGAACGGCACCGTGGGGATGAAAAAACGATATCCAGCGACGAATAATTATTCGACTGAGAAATGAAGAAACGAGAGACGTGTAATGTGACTGTGGCAGCCTTGATATATAAGGGACGGGGAACCACTCTTTAGAGATGAATTATAATCCCTTTTTAGAGGCAGATAGTTGGCAATTCTTGAAAGAATGCATCTGAAGTATGGGGGATATGTATCATTATGTAAGAAGAATTTTGAGAATTTTATTACGTTGAATTGGACTTTACTCAAATCAATTTCATTAAAAAGTTAATTAGGACTCGGTCTGTATCTTACCTCGTCTTGTACAGGGTTGCCGAAATAGTTCTAAGAGTTTTTAGATTTGATGATTTGACATCTGGCTATACATTTATACATCAAAGCAGCGACTGACAGGCCAAAGATCAAGTACGTGTTATTGAATACCTTCGCTATGGAACAGCAGAATTTTACGTGATTGAAAGGAAGAAAGTTGACATAACTCTTCGAAAATACAAAAAAGACTCGAACAATTAGTGTAATAGTCTAAAGCTAAGCCAAAGTGCTTTCAATAGAATTTTCAGATGTTTTTAACGTTAATAAATATAATCAATTCCCGTTCACCTCAACTCACAGCGGTTAAAACTTGAACAGCAGATGCTGCTGCTGCAAAAGCCTGCATAAAAGCTGCAACAAGACAATGCACGGCCTCACGTGGCAAGGCATACCATACAGATACTAGGCTTGGAAACCCTGTGTGTTATAACTTATTCCAAGAACCTTGCTCCAACAGGTTTATGAATATCCAACCTCTAATATTCCATGTAGAACCAGTTTCGTGCCAAGCACTTCGGAAATGAAAGGGATTTCAGACAGATGCTCTCTGATTTTAGAGCATGAAAGACACCTAATTTTTACGGAAAAGGGTTGTGACAAGTGTAATTTTCCTCTGGCACTTTGGCTGAAAGTCTTAAACGGCCTCGAAAGCAGTTAGCTCTGTCACTACACACTACTCTTCTTTATCCTTCAAATCCTTCATCTGTAGTAGCTTCCGTAACATTCTGTCGTGAATGGAAATAGATTTCACTCATAAATTTCAACACAGTTTTTGTAAATTAGGACTCCGTGGGATCGATTTTAAATTTGGACCATAAACTCACCACCACAGGTTACTTCTCTGCAACACTTCGACTTCGAGGCAGAAGTTTTCGAATGGGTGAGTACTACACAAAGAGCTCTCGGTATTCGTGAGGCAGAAGTCGCCAACGGAAGTTTCCGGCCCAACATTCCGTTCTGTGGCGCTGAGAAACGTAATCCGGGAGGAGGTTGAGAGGAATGCAGAGAGGTAGCTTAGGCTTAGAGTTCCTTTGAGCTCTGTATTTCAGGAACTTATTAGGAGTACCTCCGATTAATTGGGTTCCGTACATCAGAAACTTATCGTGGGTACGTCAGGTTAATTATTAATTTTCGTACATTAGAAACTTGTTATAGGCGCCTCTTGTTCCACTAGCTTTTTTATGTCAGAGAATCGGGATTTCCAGCGATGAACCCATTTTGATTATTTCTAAGTCTGCAGTCGCAATACAATTGTCTAAAAGCATTTTTTGTCATGCTTTATCTTTTCAGGTGCAAAAACTATTCAAATGCTAAAATTTTCGATGGCTGACTGTTTTTGCTTCCATTATAAAATAATTTCGATCCTAAATATTTCAGAAATAAATGTATTTGACGCCAGGGGCATACAAGTATTTAACTGAGAATGGTTTTACGAAGTGAAAAGATTATTGTAGAGTCTCATTCAATCTCTTTAATCACAATATATTGAAATGCGTTACAGAACCTCCCATTGAATTGGAAGACTAAAAAATGATATCTAACATAACGATCGCGGCGAGCTTAGAAAAGCTGGAACTTATTCACAACCCAGTCAAACTTTTTCCCCTGTGCATTCAAAATGATCTAATTTTTGACTCCTAAGCATTTGCATTAATCATTTTCTGAATTTGTCGAAAGGGCTGCAGAAAAGTTTGACTGGGGCTGCTGCTGTGCTGATCAAATTGAACTATATTCATAAAGTGTGACTATAAAGTGCAACTGTCCTCAAATGTCTGTGAAGGTATGGTGATGCACGAGTGTCTGACGAGAGAGGTAATCTGAAGACACTTCTTTTGTCTCGAATATTCGGGCACTCTGTAGCATAAAGCAAAATATTTTATTGTATTACATTAATGGTAGTGATGGGGTGGTGGAGTGACGGGGTGGTGGAGTGATGGGGTGGTGGAGTGACGGGGT